>JBBDHI010000007.1:21180974-21201321 GCA_037177115.1 Craterocephalus stercusmuscarum
TACATGAATAAATGGAAATATCAGTGTTGTCAGTAAAAAAGAGAACAAAAAACAGAACCTCACGTTCCCGTTTGCATGTGAGCATGTATGTTTGTGCGTAAGGATGTTTCTTCATTCTGGCTTTCTATACACTGCGATCAGATACAGAAATACCTCATAAACTTTGATTTGAGAGTGTCCAATGATCTCACTTTATGTTGATGAACATTAACCACATGAACAATGCCTTATCTTGGATTGAATGTAATGGCATTTATCTGTGAAAGAGATGGCTTTACTCATTCAAAGTTTCACTCGGAATAGAGGCAGCTTCAAATCAACCTTACAAACTCACCCGCCAACCATCAAACCTACCAAGGTGACGTTGGACCAACGTCCGACTACTGGAAAGGGTTTTTAAAGGGCCTAGGGTATTGACACATATGGCATCAAGATTAAAAAATGAAAAAAAGAAAAAAAAAACAGGAAAAAGAAAACACTTGTCATTGTATTGTGATCACATATTTTTGTTGTGACTATGTAGCGAGCTATCCAAGGTTTCCTTCTGCTGGAGTTGGACTGTGTGAGACCAAGCCAGACCTAGCAGTGCGATACTGTATATAACATTGGTGTTGACTGTATTTAATAATGTTCATGACTGTTAAACTTCTTCTATAATATTCTATACTATGGGTAACTGTTTTGTGGCTTCACTGGCCTGCTGCGTGGGGCTGGCTAACGTTTGGCTAACGTTGAAGAAACATTCAGATGGACTACGTGCACTGCGTCTATATGCACTTTGATTTATCAGGGAAATTTTATTAATGTTTTGTAAATGTTTCATATGACACTTAATGTGCCATTCCAGTTTTTACATCATCATGGCAATTATGTATTTTATTTTTTAAAAAAAGCAAATATTATTTATGTACTTCATGTTTTTCTTCTGTTTGTTTTTGTTTTTTGTTTCTTTTCTCAATCGATAAACTGATTGACTGGTTGATTTCCAAGTAATCAAGTGTTTTACCAAAGTGACTGTGAACTTGTAACTTTCGATACAGTTGAATTATTTTTCTTAAGAAAAAAAAAATATCTATATATTGAGCAGGAGGGGAGGGGGAGGGCGTACATCTCATTGTTTCAGTTTCTGTCATTCTCAACAGCAAAGTTGTATCAATAAAAATGTTTTAAAAAGTGTGATCTTTCTCTCACCAGGAATGTTCACTGGTTGGTTTGTTGCTGAGGAAATATTCAACACTGCGCAGAGGATGTAGTTCATTTTACCGCCATCAAAAAGACTACATGTGCATTGGTGGAGCTTTGACGTCCAAATAAAAGCGATGCAGATTTTAGCTTTTAAAAAAAAGTGTTTTAGATTAATAAGTCTTACAAAAACAGTGATGTACATTGACATAAGACTGGCATACCTTCTTTTGCATTTCAGTTGTTCTGGACTACTAATCTAATGGCTGCACTTGGATTTTTCTCATCTTTTCTGCACCCTCTCCTGATGGTCTGTCTTTACTTCTGTACTTGCATAGTGTGGAACAACGCACACACTCACACTCACAAGCATGTTCTTTATGTTTACACTAACCTGCATCAGAAACTTATGCTAATGTAACAGTAATATCTGCCTTTGCACATTATTTAGCTCACATGCAGCACCAGAGTTTTTCCTCTTGTCTTCGCCAAGTCTCAGCTCTCTGTTCTCTCCTTCGCAGGACTGCGCTGTCATGGTGACCGCTCAGTGTTCTGTCGTATGGAGGCGCTGAAGCGCTACTGCTCTCTACCGGACTACCAGCGTATATGCTGCAAGACCTGCAGCAACGTTGACGTTGCAGAAACGGTGCCCAACTCCACCATTAGACCACCACTCATCACCTCCATGTGGCCTGGAAGTACATCTCCATCCTCCAACATCCTGAGCTCTGACTTCACCACCCCTCAACCCACCACAGCCATCGCCACTATTTCAGCTTCAACCATCTATTCCTGGTCCATCGCTCACCTTCCAACCTCCATCATCCCAACATCTCACTCCATCTCTACTCCAGATCTTATCTCCACTCATCCGCCAGCTACAACCAGCATTCCTTTCCTCACCACAGTTTCTGCAACCTTTCCCACAGACAGGAGCACGGATCCACTGTTGCAGAGCACAACTCATAGTCCGACAATAGCTGAGACAATCACCAAAGACCTCACAGCCACAAACAGTCCAGAAATGACGACAGAAGCCACTGCTAAGACGGGCATCTTAATAAAACCCAAACCTGAAAAGAAAACGCAGCCAAAAACTAATGAAAAGGTGACACAAGGTAATAAAAGGTACATAGTAAAAAAATTCCCCCCGCCAAAGATCACTCTTAAAAAGAAGACAAACACTTCTCCAAAAACAGTTGTTGTTAAAACAGATATGCCAAAAAACACAACTGTGAAAAAGACTCCATCAAACCCTGCTCCCAAAAAGACTAATCCCCCAAACCCTGCTCCCAAAAAGACAAATCCCCCAAACCCTGCTCCCAAAAAGACTAATCCCTCAAACACTACACCAAAAAAGACTAATTCCTCAAACACTACACCAAAAAAGACTAATCCCTCAAACACTACACCAAAAAAGACTAATCCCTCAAACACTACACCAAAAAAGACTAATCCCCCAAACCCTGCTCCCAAAAATACAAATCCCCCAAACCCTGCTCCCAAAAAGACTAATCCCTCAAACACTACACCTAAAAAGACCACCCCAGTAAAGGCCATTCCAGAGAAGAAAAACAAACCTCCCAAAAAGGATGTTCCACCAAACACTATTCCGAAAAAGAACATTAAACCCAACCTAAAAGTCACAAAACAAACTCAAAAAACAAAGACACAACTCGAAAAGACCCAAAAACCAGGACCCAAAAATGGCTTAGACTCGCAGGTAAAGGTTATTCAGAGTAAGGCCAAGGAGAAAAAGAATAATCTAAAGCAGAAAACATCTGCTAATTTAATAGAAACCACCACTCCCTTTGCCAACAGGGAAACAGCAGAGGAACTTTCTTCCACTGTTACAATGACCAGTTTGCCCTTCCCCGAGCCCGGAATCACTGCCACATACATCAGTAATGATTTAGCTATTACTGATGACACGCCACAGTGGCACCATGACAGCGGAGATGCTGGCGCCACGACGCCCAACACCTTTGCTGACTTGATGACACCGTCTGAGGTCGTCACAGTGCCCACTGAGACAATGCTGTACAGTGACGTGACAAACAGCGATCCCACTGAGACCAGCGGGACCTTTCCGAGCGGTGATGACATCACGGAGTCCTCCAGCAGTTCAGGAGTGGCCCGGGACACGGTTGTACTGGAAGATGGCCTCTCCATGGTGATCCCAACTATAAACGGAGAGGATGTGACAGCGCTTGCCTCCTCTCCCTGGCTGGACCTGTCCGAGTATATCCCCGTGAGCATCCCCATTCCCGCGACAACTTCAGAGCCTCCGATCGCGACCACGACGGAAGAACCGCCAACCATAGCCACCACCATCAGTGACAACAATGAGAATAACTCCATCGATGATTCTTATAACAGAGTCATCAGCGTGGACGGCGACGTCTCCCAGAACAACCTGATCCCAAAGCGGCGAGTCAACCTCAGCGAAAGAACCAGGAACAAACGCATACAAGAGCTTCTGGAGGAGAAGCGAAACTTTCTTCTCAGGATGAAAAGAGGACACGCTACACAATAAAACATGCTTCACATTTCTATTTTAGAGATGAAGACTTTCCTCTTGAAACAGCTTGCAACTACCGAAATGCTTTTATCAGGACTTCCCAGAAAAGAAATATCACAACAAGGACATCTGCAGGGAAGGAATATTGGCAAATGTTTGAAGAGCTGCTTTAAGTACACGCTGATGCAGATTTGGTGTAAATCATCATGTATAAACAATTGAGAAAAACAAACGGGACGAAGAGTGAAAATCTTTTGGACAGCCAAGCTTTGTCCCCATTAACCGATGCTCTTGTTTAAAGATTCAATGATGGAGAATCAAATTAAATGAGTTTGTGGAATAAAATGACCTCCTCTGGCACTTTCAGAGCCACAAGTTCAACCATGTAAAATCCCGTTCTCATGCCCATATTTTGTTACAGCCAAGGACTGCAGCTTCCCCTCGCAAATATGAATACCCAGTTTTCTAATGAGGTCGATTTAAAGTGGCCAACACTCTGAATTGACTTCAGAGTTGTTCTTTTATTTTCTTGCCTTGCCAGACTTTACACTGGGTGGATGGTGTTGCCATTTCCGAAGCAAAGATTTTTTAAATGTTTTCTAAGCTCTCAGGAATTTACAGTGTGAAAGTTTCATGAGGGACGTTGTAGAACACTTGGTGCTTAAATGATCAATCATAACTTCTCATTTAGCTGAGTGGAAATCAATACAGCTGAGCAGAATAAACCTCTTGCTGCATTTTCCTTTTTCTTTTTTGTGGTCAGTCGAGTTCGGTGTCTTTTGTTGTTGTTTTTTGTCAGTGTTGTTGAAAACATTGTCTCATGCAGTTGAGGCATGAAAACTACTAAATAGATAAATGAAAAAAAAATAACACCATCATATCCTTTTGATTTTAAAGGCCAGTTTATTTTCTTCTCCAAATGTTGTATTGCTTGTACATCTCTAACTTGCAGCAAGTACAAAGCCACATATCTTTCTGTACAATATATGTACATATGAAATAGAAGTTAATGTTTAATATTTATTAAAGTTTAAGTGCCTGTGGTATTTTGCAATTCATCAGTGTTGCGTGATTTCTGTTAAACCTCTCTTTACACCCTTTGCTTTTTTTCAACCCTGCAAAATAAAGGAAAAGGATTCCATCAGGTCCAGCTGAAAGCTCCTCCTCCATCTGTAGCATCTTTACAGATGATTTTTCAGAAACGCAGAAATGCAGTTTCTGGCCCCCTAGAGGGAGACAGAGCGCAGTACTCATTTTCATTGAGCATTGCGTTCTCAAACGCCTCACCCTAGTGATTTTGTTATGATCCTGTATGATGATAAAAAATAGATTAGCAGTGTCTTGTAATATTGCAATGTCAATAACAGTGTTTGACTGCTGTACCATGAAAGGAAAAATCAGATCCTCATATTGACAATCTGACTTTGATTAACTCACCAATCAAATTTGAAGTTTATTTAATGGATAGCCCATTGTGATGCAACATCTAATTTTTGAGGGTGTCCATAAACACAAAATATACAAAACATTACGAAATAGAACACAACGCAAAAATTCATCACAAACAAAACAGACAACTTGCTGACCCATCGCACAAATGCTAGGGTATATAAATAAATAATGATAAAAAATCAAACAAATTTAACAATAGTAACCAAATGATCATCATCAACATCGCCACCATCATCACCATAGTCACCATAATGGGGGGGGCATAAATTAACACTGAAGTTAGCATTACTTAAAAACGTACATGTGGTTTGAAGATGAAGAAATAAAGGGGATTTAAAGCACTTAGAAAAAATGGGAGGTTAATCCAGTCATTAGGGCTTAAAGCAGATCAATGCAACTCTGGGTATGTTTACCATGCAGTGCGCACCCCAAAGCTGTAGGTTGAGCGCCATAGTGAAAATAGGCGATGAAGAAGAATGTTGTAAACCAGAGGCAACTTACGGTTGTTTTGAACAGGCGAAACACAGATGAAACATCCATATCTGTACAAACGGATTTATGACCGGCAGCCTCATGTATCACGAGACTTCCAAACCAAAACAAACGCGAGCGTCAATGGGCAAAACTGCAAGTGCTGTTTCAGGTATCGGGACACCTGATAGAGGAGGGAATGTCAGCTTTTTCATCAGAACAGGTCAGTCAAGCAACGTAATTACTTCCGAGCAGCTTTATGACTATGATAGTGTTGCATAGATCCTCT
The DNA here is from genome assembly GCA_037177115.1 of Craterocephalus stercusmuscarum. Classification (NCBI taxonomy): domain Eukaryota; kingdom Metazoa; phylum Chordata; class Actinopteri; order Atheriniformes; family Atherinidae; genus Craterocephalus; species Craterocephalus stercusmuscarum. Next base: position 21,186,890 of record JBBDHI010000007.1, read on the forward strand.
TTATTACTGAATGAGATTTCAAACTATTCAATTGAAATTTAAAAAGTGACAATCTTTCTTTATAGAAGCATGTTGGGAGTGAATATTTCCAATATTATATCTATTTATATGCATATCTGGAAATATTGATATCTGCAATGAAACTATTAAACCTCATTGCACCATCATGGCCCATTTTCCAAACTTCCCAAATTCCAAATCTGACTGAGCATCTGCAGGATGTGCCGGAACAGCCTGATTGATGGCAGCCCCATCTCTCAACTCAAATGTTTCCTCAATATCCCAGAGGCTACACAGGACAGACACAGAAGTCTTTAACCCTAACCCTCTGCAGGTCACAGCATCGAGCATGTTTTCTTCATGCCATGGATGAATGCAGTTCACTTAAAAACACAAAAAAGCTGAGTCCTAATTACTTTCATCTTCTTTCCACATCACCTCTTCCAATAATTATTCAGCCCAATATCAGATGTTGCTCCTTAATGCTTTTCAGGAGCATTGTGCATCAAACTAGGACTGCATTGACAAAAATAATCTGTTTTAACTTCTCATTCATAAAGGGATACATAAAGCTTTCTGAATGGTATAAGGAGAGTAACATGCTAGGTCTGATATTTGCATTATTAGTCAGTGCTTTCCTGTTTTCTGGGTTAATAAGCCAAAGAGAAGGAAATACTTTCATAGAGTAGATGTTAATGGACCAAATAATAAAAGGTATTTAGGTACAGAGGCTGCAAATCAATCTCCCAGCACCGTGCCTGACAGTTGCTCGGAGGTGTTTGTGCTGACACGCTGTTTTGTTTTTTCCAAATACATGCTGTTGTTCACTATTTCCAAACAACCCCTCTTTGGCATTGTCTTAACACACCTGAAGGCTTCAGGCCTTAGAAATACCATCTGCTGCAGAGGTGCTCACAGTTGTTTATCAAGCGCATCTGATGAACAGCGCCTGGCTGCCACTTCTTTTATTCCTGTAGATGATTTACTGGTGCAATTAGTTTTTCCCCCCACTGCCTATGCCTTTTCTTTAGTCACAAGTAATGCATCATATTTTGTTGTTCATTTGAGGTCATATTTCACAAATTATTCATTATATCATGTCCTGATACATAAAACCATCAGACTGACTCTTCCCAGCTCCAGTTTCAGGAAAACAACAGCATGATGCAGCCATCAACATGTTTTCACTCTTATTGGTCAGTGCCTGATTTCTAACAGATTTTATCTCGATAATTACGGCCAGAGAGTTCAGTTAATGTCACATTGGATCAGAGGATTTTGCTTCTTGTGGTATGAAAGTCATTCAAATACTATGCAGCAACTTCCCAGCGTGCCATCATGTGCCTTTTATTAATGGCGTTTGTCTGTCCACTCTGCCACGAGGCATAATTGGAGAAGCGCTGCTCTGATGATTGTCTTGCTCTCGCATCTTCGCAAAGGATCAATGAATCTCATGTAAGTGACCACTGGGTACCTGGTTTGTTTTCTGCACTGAGGCTGCCACATACAGGAAGTCTATCGATGACTGCAAACTTTTTACGTTTGAGAATGATAAAGACTGTCTTGGGTAATTTAAAAAAATGTCAACATTTTCCATTATGCTTACTGTAGAAGTTGGATGCACCAGAGCTCATTGTGAGCATCGAAACAAATGGTCTAAATACAAATTCTGAACCATATTTAGATATTATCATATATCCTGATTAAGTGAACAGAATGTATTTTGGATGAGTCTGGAAGTTTGAAAAGTCAGACACTGTTCAAATGGAGTTTATGTACAAAAAACAAGGACTAATAACATTATACGCTAACTCACCTTAAAATCAAACACTGTCAAAGCTCATCAGTTAATACCAGATCAGTTGTTAGAACGTGATTACACAAACAATAAAACCTTCATAGGTCAATAAAACACAGGCTGATCGTCCCGGATTACAAATGCTTTTGCCGTCTGCTGTACCTCTTTGTAATCTAATTCTGCTCAAACATTTGAAAACAACTTGTTCTTGGAAACAAGAGTCTCTTCAAAGAACCTCCCCTCTCAGCCTCCAGAGGATGACCATGATCATTTCTCAGAATCAGTCTAGCAGCTGAGAGCTGAGTGATAAAAATCAATAACCAGGCTCAGCAATCACATCCTACCCATTGATCCATCCTTCAGTTCAAAGTGCCAAGCTCTCTGCAATCAGTGCTCGTGGAGGCTTTGAACAGCTGTAAACATGCACATCCATGTGCTCCACACTGAGCCCATGATAAGAAACCAAGAAGAGGCTAAACAGAAGAAGGGACTGAATAAAAGTTTCTAACACCCCATTTATCATGTTGTTTCTGAAGAAAAAAAGATAATGATTTAAACTAGCTAAAACACTTAACATTGTGAAAAGAGTGTTTTTTCATCTTGTTCTTATAGCATACACAAACATACCGTCACTCCGAAGGTCATGTTGTGTTTTTTAGATCCCAGATGTAAATAAAATGTACAGTAGTGTAAGGGTCACTGTGACACCGTCAGTTTAATGTAATTAATAATACCACTGTAGAGGCCATCATTGCACAATATCCTGTCAGCTTAAATTTATTGCAGTGGTTAACTGTCAGTCTTCCTCATCAGCACACATCACATCATGTTAGTTGACGCTGGGCTGATGTGCAGCTGCGTGCCATCATCAGTCATTTTGTGAATATTAGAGATGATAATTCCCTATAAACACATAAACATGAACAAATACCAGCAAAAAGATCCCTTTGAAGCCTTCTTGTGTCCGATTTTCTCGTAATTATTCCGTGTCACATGGAACTAGAGCCTGTTTGATGGTGTTCTTGGTGCTTAACATTAACAAGAAAACGTATTGATGAAAGTGGTCAGCATGGTGCTCAAGTCTCGGTCTGTTATCTGAAGTCTGAAGAAGGGCGGTGCCCGAAATGTCGCTTTTTTAAGAAAACCAATGTTACCTGTGGAAAATGATACATTCAAGGAAATTATATCAAGCTTTTTCATAGTTTTTAAAATAATTACACACACCCTTTGTCTAGCCTAATAAACAGATATTTCTATATTTAAATGCATTTATTAGGAAGCTTCAAAGGAAAAGGTTTCCGGAAGCCAATAAAGAGTGGTACATTATCTTTCTGTGGTCTGTACATTGCCTGGGTCGACCAGCCAAGCATGAGTGGGCCTCGGTCACATGTCATTTGACAGTCTATGTGAGGAGCAGAACCCAGCTGCCTAAATGCAGTCGTATGACAACAATCAGCCACGCTCTCATAAAACTGTCAATCAAATTCAAAGTAAACTTTTGAATTACTGCAACAATGTGCTTCAGCCGTATTTCCACAAACTGGTTTGGAGTTAACAAACTACTCTGTGTAGTTTCTAAACAGCAGCATGGTGAAGATTATGTGCAAGTAAAGTCAGCTGACTTGGCACCATCTAAATAAACATCTTCAGGAATTCATTTCTGATTAATATTCAGGAATATTCTGATTTTTTAGAACATCAATCACAGTTTCATGTAATCATCTTTGAGAGTTTGTACCCACCTTTTTCTTTTTTTTGGACCTTAACTCATTCAAATATAGCAGCTTCTTTTTTCATTTAGTCTTTCTAACAACCTTTTATAATGTGACACTTCAAAATGCACGTAAGACATAACACTGATGACAAATTCTAGTAATTCTGTGATGTGGGTGCTGGCCTCAGGTCAGCTCATGATGGTAACGTGATGCATGTGGGTTCTTGATTTAGAGACTCCAGTTGTCTTCTTCTTTTACAGCTTTCAGTCCCCAGGACAGATATGTAGATGCCTTCACAAAGAACATAAAGTTGTCTGCTAAATTATTCATCCCCTTCCATTAAAGAAAAGGCTAAATTCTTAAAAGAAATTCAAATAACTGGAGACTGAAAAAAGTAACGCAAAATATAAATTTGCTAAATTATAATTTAATGAAAAAGGATCTTTAATTTAATAGAGTTGAAAAAAAAACCTAGCAGTTTGGTCCTGGACCAATGAGAGCTCTTTGCTGATGAGCAGTGAGCCAGGATACCTGCCAACAGAAGTCTGATTGGGAGTTACAGAAAACACCTGATTGCATTGATCGCCTCAAAGGATTGCCCAACAAAATATTAGCTTGCAAGTAACGTGATGTTTGTTCATTTCTTATATTTCTTGCTTGTTTTTTAAAGGTTTTCATGATTACTTTTATCAGTTTCAGCTTATTTCAGTGACAGATGATGTTTTCGCTTTCTTTAATGGAAAGGTATGAATGATTTTGTGACAACAGTAAACTCTGATAACTTATCCTCAGTCTTAATTTTGTCACAAGTCCTGCACCATCAGTGGGAAAAAGTAGTTTTGGATGTTACTCATGCTTTGATTTAATGTGCAGCTGCTGGCACAGGGAAAAGATTGAACCGCTTCATGACAGGTTTAATCTGAGTTCTTATTGCAGTTTCATATATGTATATATATGTTGACACTGAACCCGGCATTTCCCATGGATTCCTCACACAGAAATAGCTTTGGATAATAGTTTCTGATAAATTAAAGGGTGGACTCATGTTTAAAAAAAGAAAAAAAACTTTATCCACACGCTAATTATGCAAAAGTGGTTGAGTGGAATGTGTAGTTTTCACACACAAGCGGAATTTCAGCTTTGGTTGTCACCATCTTGGCTTCTTGAAACCATAAGTTGAGAGCAATTGGTGGATCTAATAAACTGGAAAACTACTGCTCTCAGTGGATAGCATCTCCTATTACAGCCCCGCCCGAAAGCACATCCTGTTTATTATCCCACTTTTATAAGACATTTTGAGGTCTGCAATGATTAAAAGTTTATTTAGATCATAAATGATTAGATCTTAGAGCGAAGTGTCATTTTTTCTGAAGATATCAGTGCAAACTAATTTTTTTTGGACCCAGAGGAGCCACACATCTTGAATTCTTTAAAGCATCCTATCTTTTAATATCATCTATTTTGTCTGATTTCTACTGAATGTTGTGTGTGTGTGTGTGTGTGTGTGCTGCTCCCCTCCAAAGAGCTACATGTGCGTTTGCATCTTATTGCATTAAAGTTACTGTTGCAGGCACTGGAACAACCCAGCTGGAGAAGGACCACAACAAGGGTCAAGGTGTTCTGAACTAAAACTTAAAAGACACATTCTGGTGACATGTGAGACTTAGATGAACTTGAAATGTGATTACCTTTAATTTCATAAGCATCACAATAAAATCCATTTGCAAATGAGGAATCCCCAATTTTCTGTCCATGGTCAAGGATCATATTTTATCATATCAAATTATACCCCTGTTCACAAACACATGACTGAATTATTGCCGTTGTCAGTAGCCTGAAACTCCCTCTGAACCTAACCTCTAACAAAATAAGCTATGTGCCACACTATGAGATTTTCCCAAGTGTTGCATGACCTCCAAACTGTTTTCACCATGAGTGTTGGAGGAACAGATCTCTGTTGTGTTCATGTTATACAAAATAATGAAAATCTGAGGGATAAAAAATGGTTGCCTCCACCTGTTTACTGCATTTTCATTACTGAGCCTTTACCCTCAACCTCTTCTTCACAAAGTCTATTTTTTCAGCTTCCTTTGTGAAATTTAATTCATAAAATAAACTGTATATCTTCACATTTACAAGATCTAAATAATCTTGATCTGAAAAGCTAGCTGAGTGTGACTGAGAAATTCCAGGGAGCGTAAATTCCCCTGGAATGAATTCAAATGATCATTACCTCCTGAAAAGAAACCACACTATGTTTTGTGAAAACAAGAAGATAGAAGCCTGATTCATCTCTGAATGAGTAAAGTAATGTCTGATGAGGAACTGTGCTTCAATAAAAGCTAAAGAAGTAAACCTAATCTGTCTTAATAGCAGCATAATATCTCAGGAGCCCATCAGCCAATGTTGATAATCGACACCTCGGTCAGTAGTTTGATTCAAGAGAATTGAAGAACAGCCCCAAATTCACCCATAAGGAGCACAAAGCTGATCCAGGAACAATTTCAACCCTTGATTAGTATATCATAGGAAAAATGAATACTTTAAAGCCCCTTGAACTACCGGGACCTTTGTGATTCATTTTATGTAATAGAAGAAGATATTATCGGTGTTTTATTTGGGTGGAATATATGTTTTACCACCAAACAACAGAGACATGAGATTTAGTTACCATATCATTGGCTTTTTAAAATTTTGTCCCACTATAATAAAGTGTTTTTTTGGCTCTCTGGCAGCTATCTTGTAGTTTTTATCACACAAAGACGTGTTTTCATCTTTTTTGTCCGGTTTGAATGAAGTGGAGAAATGAGCACTGCGTCTCCCAGTCATCATTTTGGTTGGCTACATGTTGGAATTGATGCTTCCATGTTGTGAAACAATCACCCCTCACCCCCCCACCCCCCTTGTATAGAGGGCTTTTTTTAGGAGGTTTACTCTTATGTCTCCTCCGAATCCAAAAATAGTTTTTTTCTTTGTACACCCAGCTGAATCCAAACTGAAATACTGCTTTGGTGGTACTTCAAACACAGCTTTAAAATTCTGTCTCTGTGGTCTTTTCCACAGTTCATTTCTGAGCTATGGCTCTTAATTTGTGTTATGAAATAAAGCTGTGCCTCAAGGATCGATTCAACACATTTATAGCCCACATGATGAAGAGCAGTAAGTCCGAGATCAGACAAGTATCACAGATTTTCAAGTAACCAGAAATGTGCCTCATTGGGGGGATGTGACTCATGTGCCATAAATGAAGCCTCACGTGAAGGTCTTCTTAAAGATCTCTGCTGTGTTTGTGTGATGCACACACACACACACACGCAGATGAAGTGAGCACGTGCAAAGCTCTCACATGCCCATCGACTAATCTGCATGTTTTTCATTCCTTGCTGTACACAATAAGGTCTGTTTACAGATCCACAATCTGTATATTTGCATCATTCATTTTGACATGTTTGTGTTCTCTCACAGTTCTTCTCCTCTAACAAAAAATGTACAAAAACTAAATCTAAACTAAATTTCCCTCATTTGTTTTCCCTTCTGCTTATCAACCTATTTTTCTGTTTTTCCTCCTTCTCTTCCATCCTTGTTTTCTCTGCCTGTGTTTTTGCTCTCCATCAGTAGTTACCCAGAGACAGAGCTGGGGCTGAGGAAATGGATGGTGAGTCTATTTTTAGAAGCAGGGAAGGAGGGCAAACAAAAAGTAAGCCATAGAGAGAGAAAGAGAGAGAGAGAGAGAGCACGGGTGGGAGGAGGGATATGAGGAGGAGATAAATCTCCATTCTACCTCTGCCTCCAGTCAGAGACAGCTGAGGCAACAGAGCAGCATCGCTGGACGGAAACAGGATCGTAAACAACGAAGAGTAGACTGATGCAAGCTATTTGAAGCTGCAAGAGCACAAAGGGGAAGAATATATCAAGTTGGCTTAAGAAAGACCATCTGTGAGCAGGTGAGTGTGAAAGCAAATTGTGCAGAAATCCTTCATGATAACTGAAAATGCATGTAATAAAAGATAAAAACAAAACAAAAAAAAACACTAGGTACCTATTTTAGTGTTTTAGCCTTGAGCTGCAGCCATGGAGCCATTTTTAGCCATTCCTAAATACCGAAGACGTGCTCTAAATTTAGCCATGGTTACACCTCAGAAACTGGAATAGACTGGCATTTTGGTTTGGCGTGCTCTATTTTTGGCATGGAGGTTGAGTCAGAAATATATTGTGGGCTTCGCTCGGGGTTACGACAATATGGGGTTGCATAAGAAAACATAGACTGAGACATTCTGTGGCTTTACGCGACTGAGATGGTAGTTAAAATAGTCATCTATTTATGCAGCCTCCTGCTGCTTCTTAGTGGGATTGTTTGTATTTTGGGCTGTTCACGCTGCCACTCCAAAGTAAGCAAGGACAGATGCCTATAATCAGCAAGATGATAGTCAGGAGGAGCAGAGGGCGGCTTATATGTTTAATTTGATTCATACAGTCGGGGGGATGGCAGTGTTTTGAAACAGGCTACTAGCTGTTATGCATCATGTGAGCAACCTCCAGATTATGTCATTGGAAAAATACATTAGTCTGATGAGGTGCTTGGAAAAAGAAGACGGTGTTACAAAATGTGTTTGGGATGTATCTAGATTACACTGTCAGATGCTCTAGTCAGTGCCTTACAGTCACAGCCGTATTACTATTGCTATCACAACACCAGCCCTCTTAAAATACATAACAAATTTACTGTAAAACACTGAAAATAATGGGAGCACAGCACTCCTGAGGCTCACGTGTTGCATTGCCTGCAGGTTCTTGTACATCTGAAGCGTCTGAAGGCTCCTTTACCTCTCGCAAATGACCTTTCCCCATGTCTCTTAGCTATGCGACCACGGTCCAGACTGCTGTCCAAGAGACTCATGCTGCCAACAATTAGAGAGGGCACCGAGGACGTGGTGAGGGATTTTAATGAAGCCAACACGCTTCACATTGCCGATCACGGCCAGGCTGTCTCATCAGAGGACTACCTCCTCTCCATCTGCCACCTGGCCTGCCCCACCTTCCCCACCAGAGAGGTTTCTCCTGAGAACTTCCACGCACGGCAGCAGGACGACGTGCAGCATAGGCTGAGGCCATCGCGGCTCATCGGGGCAACAATCACCACTTTGGAGCTAAACCTGAAAAAGGAAGCACACGACACTGATGCTCAGCAGAGGGAGGAGAAAGAACTGAATGGGGCGTCGATATACGGAAGCTCTGACCCTCTGGAGTATCTTTACGGACACCAAAACAACCTGTCCACCCTTTCGGGCAGTGTTAGAAGAGCCTTTGTTGAGGGAAAATGTGTGAGGCAACATGGGAATGACTGGGAGATCCAGGCTCACCCCAGCACCAACAGCATCCCAGAATTCCCAAGCCAACAAAAAAGCTGCTGTCATGAAATCCACATCGACACAAAGACTTCAGTTCCAAATGTCTCCCCAACACACAGCTTGTCCATGTCAGAGGCAATGAGAGTTTGCCCAGCGGAAAGAGGAGCAGAGAGGGAGAGACTGAATCCAGCCATCAAACAGTCCCTCATCTCCCAGTGGCTCTCTGACTGCAGGTCGGCGTGGAGGGAGGCACGCGTCCGGGCTTGTATGCTGCCTGCCATTGCTGAGGTTTAAGAAGCACATTGTAACATTCCTCAAGGCACATCCTATGTTATTGTGTAAGAGCATGAGACACTGACATTATGAAACATGTTGGAAAAAAATGCAGCAGCAGTAAGCGTTGTCATGATTGCCTTTCTGTTAGATTTTACTATAATATCTTTCCTGTTCTGGTAATCATGCAGTCATGGAAATGGACAAATGTAAATCTGTGTTTTTATATCTTCCAGTACTTGTTGAATTGTAAATCAATAAATAAACAAGTCTTTTTCATACTCTCTCCACACCACTGATGGTTTCCTTACAGCTCCAATCTGTGTTGTTGCCTTTTGAAACCCTGAAAAGATGAACTCCGCTCTCAGCAACGGTGCTGCCAGGCAGTGGAGTTTCTATGGTAACTGCCGTGGGATCCTGATAAACAGTGTGGAGGAACACAGGCTGAGCAAAGATGACACCACCGAGCCCACACATGCAACATGCGGGTCAGTTGTTGTTGCACTGGAACAACAGCATGGTGAAAAAAGAAAAAACACAGGATCTCTGTGATCGGTGACCTGGCCGGGGATGACAGTGAGTCACACTGTTAGGCGTACATGTATACATGGATGCAAGACCAGATGATTCTGAATTTAATCGTAAAGCAATCGACCTAAAAGTGATGTTTAACAGGTTTGATTCTAACAGGAAAATACATAATTGAGCCACCAGAGGGCAGGCTTGTGTTGTTATTCAGTCCATAAAATGCTTTGCATAAGCCATCACGCCTTTTGTAACATCAAATCCCCTCTAAGCTGCTCAAGTCTCTCCGGTATTTTTGGCAAAGAGGTAACTGTTGGATGTGAGTCCTTTTACCTTGAATAAATCTTGAATTATGTGAGCGTCAGAAACCTCTCATTGGTGGTCCTACTGGCGCTCAGATAACAGCGTAAGACTTTTAAAGATGCTGCATTAATAGTCACATCACCTGTAAAACAAAACAAAGAAAAACTGAATGCTCTAACATCTGGTTGCATTTAGTTTTGTTTTATTTAAACAGTTCATATACATTAAATAAAATAAAAGATGCTGTATGTGTTTTAAAGCACAAGCAGAATTGCCAACAAATGCCACAGGGGGGGATCCTACAGTCTCAGAAAGGCAAAATCATATGTTCCAAGTAAAATTTAGCAGACACTTGTCCTGACTACATGCAGAATTGTCCACAGTAGAGTGCATTATTTTACACTATGTACTGGAAGAACCTAATAAAACAGGATAAGATTTAGAGGAGGAGTTAGCCAACTGCTCTGAGCAGCTGCTAGCATGTTTAGTTGCCTCAGAATTGACTGACTTGAACGCTAGTGGAAGAAGAGGGCATATTTTACCTTCTATTGCTTTTAGTAAAACAAACAAAACCCTCCACTGATTGTTGAGCAGCTGTTAGTAGCCATGGCTCTGGGTTGCTAGCTGATGCAGCCTACCTGATTCAATTCAATTCAGCCTTATTTGTATAGTGCCAATTCACAACAAAGTCAGCTCAAGGCACTTTCACACACACAATCATAATCCACTTTAAACAAATCCATTCTATGATCAACATTATAACTGTGGTCATAAAAGCCAGTTCATAAAAATAAATGGGGGGGGGAATCATTTTTAACAAAGGGCTGAACAAAGATGGCTAAAGTTCTAACCCAGCTTTAGCTAAGCTTTATTTTCAAAAGGAAAGTTATCTCAAAGTTTAAAAAGTGTCTTTTTCTTGAACGCAAACTGGGAGCTGGTTCCATAAGTGTGGGGCCTGTTAATTTAAGGATTTGCCTCCCGGTCTACTTTTACTTTCTATGAACCACGCGTAACCTGCTGCAGTCTGAGAGCGAGGTGTTGTGTCGTGAAAACACGAAACCATGAAATCTGATGGAGCTTTGTCATGAGGAGCTTTACTTGTAAGTAGAAGAATTTTGAATTCTGTTCTGGAATAAACAGAAAGCCAATGAAGAGAAGCTAAACTGATGTTTTACGCAGTATTTATAAAAACCTACACTGCTGTTATTAAATTTGGGTCTAATCACATCTGCATCAAATCTTACCTTTTAAAAGAATGTAACTATTATTTAAGAAGAAAAATAATTTAAGTTTAATTCAGACAGATAAGGTCCATTTATAAATAAAAGGAGAAGCACACAAATGCAAAAATATCAAATAAGATATATTAGATAAAGAATGTTTAAGATGATATGACTTTTTTAATATGTAGTGAACTTATAACTACATTTTCAAGCAATTAAAAGGCTTTAGCTGAAATACAGCATGCAGTAGGTGCTGGAAATAACTGAGTCCTACAACACAGTGCATAGCAAGTAGATTCACCTACAGTTAGCAAGTTTATTTCCAAAGAGTAAGACGTATGTTTTCTTTATTTTAATGTTTGCAACACAAAATGTAATTCTAAAAAAAAAAAGAATTTATATATTCATAATTTATTAATTTCTCTCATGTTAAAACTTTCAGTGAAGTTATGTAAATTATTTTTTGGAAAAAAAGAACAAACATTACGATTCTAATCCTTCCACGTGCAGCTTGTGAAATCTTGGTTCCTTTTTCTTGAGAATCTCTCCGTTTCAAAGAAGTGGCCACCGCAGTGAAGGATCAGAGTAAACAGGGAAGACAGCGCCCTCTGCTGGCCAGCTGAGATCCCCATCACTGAAAGAGTTAACCTCTGTAAAGTCATTACATGCTCTTTTAAATGATATTTGATGGCATTGTCAAAAACCTTTCAAACTCAAGTTTTTTTTTATCCCCACAACGCCAACAGGACAAGTAAAGACTAAACTTTTGCTCCAGGAGGTGCAATGAAATATTTTAAGAATTAAATCCCTTTGATACCTTCACTGAACCATCTGTTTGTGAAGCTGAAAATATGTGTTTTCAAATGCTCTCAGTCAATACCACAACTTTGACACTATCACAGCAAGCTTCCTGTATGGCATGTCCCTCAGTGACACCTCACTCAGAACAGGGTAAGTACAAGACCCTATCTCAGGGGCCAATATTCCATGGAACATGTCCCCTTAATGAAATAAAAAGTCACAGAAAATCATCAACAAACAGAAGAAAATTATTCCAATCATTTTGGGGGGAAAGTGCTGAATAGAATCTCTTTTCATATGATGGAATATAACAGCATCCTGACCCCGCTTTGCTTTAAAGCAATGGAAATAAAATTTCAATTAACTACATTCTTGTTGCTGTCTGATCTGTTTTCACCATGAAAACAGATTAATTGTACCATTGCTGTACCATTTTTTTTACTGTTTATTTTATTTAAAACCTGTGTTCTCTATCATTATATCTTATAATTCATATTATTCCTTGACATTGTGGGTTATTCCATCTGTTAGATATGTGATCATGCTTGTGGTTACACTTCTGTGTGAATTTAGATGGTCCGATAAATTGACAAATAAGGCTGAAAGACTAATGAATATGTGTTACTATCAGGTTTTCATATTAAAACAAACGTATTGACAAAGACATGTTATAGTGGTATAAGAAAAAAAAAGTGCCAGCAAATGAAAGTTCTTTCTATGTAACAGGAAGCTCAAAATTGAAGGTCTGGAGACTCGTGTGGTTAACTGTCGGCTTGCTTTTAGCACCTACCTCAGCACACCCCAAAGAAAGGTTTGATCTTACTGATCTTTTCAAAACTTCAAAACTTGTGTAAAATCTAAGCAGTAAAAAGTAGGGACTGGATTTAGTATTTTATATTTTATCAAAAATGTTGGCAGGAAAAAGGTTATATTATAACTAATTATTTTGATCTTTCCTGACTCCCCCGTAGAAACATTTGAGGCTGAACGAATTAAAAACTGAGGAAGTTTCTCACTCGTTCTGTGGAAGCTTTCAGCCACATCTCGGAGCCACACAAAGGAACAGTTCTTGAAATGTCAAACGGGGCAACTTCTACCCTTTTGACCTTCATCCAGGCAACATAAAAGACTGCTGAAGTTGCAAAATAGACTTGGCTAATAGGTCACTTGAGATTCAAAGGTTTATTATAAGCAGACACTCTGATTTCTGCTTACAAATCAAGATTTATCATTTTTGTGGGTATTTTTCTCTCATTTTTCCCTTCATAAACGCAGTTCTTATCAAAACTTCCATTCATTTTCAGTTTCAGTAAAACTTTTCTTTAAACCAGTCCAATTTTGCTATAAGAGAAGTGAGAAGTGCGATCAGCCTGGAGAGAGTAAGTCGAAGAGGAAGAGGCACTGCTGACGTTGCTTGTCCCTGTCAGCTCATTCCAACGCTTGGTCATGCTCTGTGGAGAGTGGAAGGGAAAAAGGAAAGCATAAAGCGTGAAGATGAAACATATTAAAGTGACGTATGGGCGGTATTCCAACTATTCCCAAATCCGCATTCAGCCCAGAAATAATAGCACAGTTAGGAATAAAAGCTTTGCATGAACCAGTCAGAGGTCATCTTAACAGAAACTACCTTTTTACATTCCTGCCTGGTCAGAAGGTTAACAAGGCCTTGCAGTATTTTGCTGAAGTGAGTTGAAGCACTTTACAACTCCCAATATACAAACACAATGAAATATTACAAAAATATTAAAAAATTTATGCTGAACAGGACGTCAGCAGCATCCTACTGTTTTTTTTTTTTATCTCACTTTAAATTATTAATAAAAGAGCTTAATGTGACAAAGTATAAGGTCTTATGTAACTGGTCTGGTTTCAAAGAAATCACACTTTCTGACCACCAAAGCACCGTCTGTTTATCTGTGTGGTATGCAGCAATAAGTGAAAATCCATTTCACTTCTCTATGTCAGGGGAAAACCCTGTTTCTTAAATAGAATGGCTGGACTCTAACATGTTGTTATTAATGGTTTTTATTCATCTCAAATTTATTATTTCATACAAGTGAATTTCAATCTATAAGGATTTGGTGTTTTTTTTAATAAGGCATGCTTCATAGACACTCAGAACAATGTCGGTAAAAGTAAACGTTCACTTCACCCTAAAATTCAACAGTATTTCAGTTAACCCTAAATTACAGATCATCATTTGATTTCTTTTGAGTTTTGCGGTTAGATTTTGAGACCGTTATCTTTGTGACTTCACCCACATCCTACCAAAAAGATTGCTATCTCAAAACCTCAGCAAGTATTACAAACTCTCAAGATGCATTGAAACCATGCTGGGAGTGTTAGCTATTGATTTCTAAATTTATTTCATTACTACTACTACTACTACTACCGTCATTTAGCAGACGCTTTTATCCAAAGCGACTTACATTTGAGAGAACATCAC
>JBBDHI010000007.1:21201421-21213757 GCA_037177115.1 Craterocephalus stercusmuscarum
GTTTAGAGACTTCATCCTCGTTCAGTAGCCTGAAGGAACGGAGTGAGGGACCCGTGGCCGAATGGGCCGGACTGGGACGGTCAGGCGCAGAGAACTGATTCCTGAAGGCTTTTTTCTTTGTTTTATATGTGTATCTATAAGCTGACATTTTAGTGAAACGTAGCATGTGACAGAGTAAAGAAAACCTCTGTTATCCTGCTGGAGGGCATTTTGAAAGCATAATTATTCTCTGACCGATGGATTGCTGCCAGTTTCTGCTAAGCCGTTCTGCATGACAGGTCACCTAAAGCTTTGATGAGTGTGGAAGTAAAGCAATGTTTCATGGTTCTCACAGTTGGCAGATCGAAACTCAGCCGAAAGCTTGTAGACTGATGTGAAAGACGATGTTCTTCATAACTCATAATATCAAAAAATACCAAAGGAGGGGAAATATTCATTCAGTTTTCTCAGTACGACATGTACTGTAGAGTTACTGCAGGTGGGATGCAGTGGCCCGGCATATTAGTTACTGTATTGCTGGATTTTACCAGACATTTTACCAGCTTGTGCTAATAAAGTAAAAAAAAAAAGAATTCTTTTTTCTTTGTAGCCTAATCCTTCATGCCCATTACAAACAGTTCAATGCATTAGAAAAAAGATGGGTTCAGGTTTCCGCTCTAAATACAAACCTGGTTTTGTTTCATTGCAGCACTGTGGTCTACATTGGCCCATAGAAAGAAAACTGCTGAATATAAAAATAGAGAAGTAAACAAAGGAATTCACTTTGTTCACAAAACTGAAAGAGGATATAAAACTGAAACCAGATTTAAAGCACGCTTTCCTCTGAAACCAAACGTTTTCTTTTAAAACATGATCCAGAGAGAAAGATAATATAAGATTTACTCTCTTAAAGTGGCGCTGCTATCAGAAAAACTGTTAAATATTATTATCCTTTGCATTATGAGACTGATATGACAGATTTATTCACACATAAAATGTCATGCAACCAGTGGAAAAAATGAAAATTTCCTTTATTCCGAGAGCTCATACGTTTGTGTAGCTGTTGCGGATGCTAAAGGTGTTAACCACAGCTGCTTGCTGAATATACAAATCCCCTGTTGCAAAAGATCATCAGCCCACAGAGCTCTCAAAAAGAAAAAATCCACATGCCACTAATATCATTAGCTCTTTTTGAGCAGTTTTATCTTTTTTTAAAAAAAGAAAATCTAAAGTGTATCAGACTTGCAGACCACTGACATGTTGGATAATCAGAATATTTTGTTGTTTCTGTTTGTTTTGTCATAAGAAATATGATATCTTAAATGAACTAAAGCCAAATAAAAAAGATTGACTATTTCCCTTTATTTTTCCATCCTCATATTTCATTTTTCTCCACATTCATTGTCTAATTAGCTCAAAAAGACTAAATAGGAAATGCAAATCTCATTTTCCAATCCTGCATTCATATGCCTTTTCTTTTGCACATGAGAGAAACAAAAGGGAAATGAAAAAACAAGTGAAACCACAAACATTTTAACTTTCATATAACGCTGTTTAGAAGTTTAACTAATTTCATTCTTCTGCATACTGAATAAATTAATATTTTAACACAAAAATGTGATTTGAGAAATAATAGAAGGGATGGAGTAGAGTGGGATGGATCTTTTTTTTTTTTTCCCCCTTTGTGGCTTTTGAGTTTCACTTTCCATTCTGAAAAATTTCCCCTTTGTCTCCGGAAAGATGAGGTATGCACTTTAAGAGAGTATTTAAGAGGACCATCATCCTCAACCCATCACAGAGCTCCAGTCAGCAAACCTGCTTTGACTCTTGCCAAACGATCTTGCTGGACCATCAGCTTCACCTCGCTTCTTCACCAGCAGCGTCATCTGAACCTGAAAACCAACCATGTCCCTCATCATCAAAGCTTTTCTGCTCCTGGCCATCGTGGTCTGCACCTCTAACGCCCAAGGTAAATTTTTCATCAGTAAAATTTTGTTTGACCTCCACTCTGGGCAATGAGATGATAGTTTTTTCTTTCTTTATCTCTTCTAGCCAATGAAGCAGGACAGCAGTGTCTGTGTCAGCGAGTCAGGAACAACCTGGGTGCAAGGTCTCAAATAAAGGACATCCAGATCTACCCGGCTACCGTCTTCTGTGACAAAGTAGAGATTGTGTAAGTATGAAATTGTGTATGAAAATTGCTGAAAAATAAGATAAATCATTATCTGATGATCACAACCAGTAGCTCATTCATGTGTATCTTTATGTTCATGTGTTTATACTGAACAAATCTCCATTATTCAATTCAACAGCGTTACCAACAAGAACGGCCTTCGCTTTTGCCTGAACCCCGACCTGGCGGCTGTGAAAAAGATTGTGACCAACATCTTGTAAGTACAACAGGAGTCAGGGCATCTTCTCAGTTATGTTTGGGGTACTTACCTAATAAATACCAGAATGCCGATCTAAATGATAACCTTTTGTTGCTTTTCTTGTCATTTCTAGGAAGAATAAAAAGGTTGGAGCCACCACTTCATCTGGCCTGACTGCTTCTGCTTCGACTCAAGGCAGAACCTCAGCACAAGTCTGATTCTCCTCTTCACCAGCTTGTTAAAGAAGAACCCCGTTTGACCTCTGACTCCAACAAATGAAGATGCGGACAAGTTAAAACTTGTGAAACTAAGCTATTTAACTTGTATTTATTCTAATGTGCACTTACTACTGACTATATACCAAATCTACCATCTTTTTCATACTGTTTTGCTAGTAAATTCATGTTTCCCTTTCCTTTCTGTATTTAGTAGCTTCAGATTTCTGAGGATGCAATCATGTTTGTTCAACTTTTATTATATTTTGTATTGTTTCTGAATTTTTATAATAAAACAAACAAAAAACCAGCAGAGCTCTTTGAATTGTTTTATTGTTGACAACTTAATATATATTTTCTATCAAGTAACAATAGCACTACCTTGTGGTTTAAGGCTGTTATGCAAGACATTTCTACAACAGCATTACTTACCCAGTGGTCTCATGCACTTCAAATATTCCTACCCTCTCCACATATATATAATGTCTCTTTGTGTGACCCAATTTCTGGGCTTCTAATCAAAACCTTAGTCACACGTTTACAACTAAAATGCTGCATAAAAAGTAAATTAAAATAGATTGCAACCGTTTGCAGAACTCTTAAACTATTTGCTTCCAAACAGAACACAGAAAACATATTAAACGCTGTAATTTATATGGAAAATACTCATCTTGAATTTTATGGCAGCTGAATATGTCCAAAAAAGGTTATAAAAGGCCAACGTTTTGCAGCATTCCCTCTTCTTTTCAACAACAGTCTGTCAAAATTCTGGAAACTCTGGTGTAAACCACATCTCAACATTCAAACATTTTTATAAAAAATTTCAAACATTCTAAATGTCCCAAATATGCTCAAATGAACTATGATGGTTTAAAGTTAAAAGATTTTCTCCAAAAGCAACAAAGTGCAAATCTTGTTTTTTTTTTTTTTTTTTTTTTCTTGTTTTTAAAAAAAAATTAAAATGAGCTTTGTCTTTTGACAAATCTACCATACAGGGGGGCAGTCAGTTCACTCAAGTTTTAAAAACAATGTTTTATTCGACCTGTCATGAAGTTTTAAAGGCACAGCCTGCCCTAAAGTCACTATATCGGCTCCAGGAGAACGCAGAGAGTGCACACATTTGAGCAACTTTTGGCGGTGATAGCTGGTGCAGCGCTGGCAGAAGTTATATGGGCCAGACACACAACGAGGATGCAGAATTTCCCCATGGCTGATGGAAATGTGACTGCGTTTGGTCAGCTGAGTGAGTTAACATCAGCAGCAAATGTCATGTGTAGGCAAAAAAAAAAAAAAAAATTAAAAAAGAAAAAAGACCAGAATTTAGGCTGAATATTATTTGTTATCTGTGGAAAATGCTATGCTAACCCTCCAAAGATGTACTGCAGTAATTGGCTAAACGTGGGATGACTAATTACCCAAGTGAGTGAATGCTGTTGTTCACATTCCACCTCCCTGCAGACAAATGAACTCTGGGTATAAATCCATTATTCCCTGCTTACCAGCTGATTCTTCTCCTTCCTCACCTCTCCTAAACACAGCTTACTCACCACAAACCAGAGCCAAAAATAACAACTGCATCCAGTCATCTCTGGCATTGTTATTAGTTACTATTATTAAGATTTCCAGGAGTTGTATATTATATTTTGTGTTGTGACACTCTCCCCAAAGACTTTCTGGGGTTCCACATTTGGTAAATGTATTTTTACTGACTGGACAGCCGGACTTCTGTATTTCCTTCTGCCACGTCTTGATGTTTGTGATAAGATTTGAACTTATAAGAAAAGGGATGAAAGAGACTTGGTTGGTGTTTCCCTTCCACCACCCCTTTATGGCTTTTGAGTTTCACTTTCCAGTCTGAAAAGAAATTTCCCACTGCCACTGGAAAGATGATGTATGGGGCTTAAGAGAGTATTTAAGGAGGACTAATGCCCTCTACTCCTCACAGAGCTCCTGCCAATAAACCTGCTACGACTCTTGCTCCATTCTCAGCTTTACCTCCAGCAACAGCAGAACTTTAACCATGTCCATCTTCGTCAAGGTGTTTCTGTTCCTGGTTGTGGTGGTCAGCATTTCTACAGCTCAAAGTAAGTTCTTTCCTATTTCATCAAAATATAAAAATGTGACATTTTTACAAAGATTTACTACTATTTGTTCAATCAGATCATGAGTTATTTTTATTTTTCTTGTTTCGTTTTCTAGTCAATGAAGCAGGACAGCAGTGTCTGTGTCAGCGTGTCAGGAAAAGCATGGGTGTGAAGTCTGAAATAAAGAGCATCCAGATCTACCAGGCAACTGTCTTCTGTAACAGAGTTGAGATTGTGTAAGTTATGAAAAAAAAAGCTTGAAAATCCGGTATTTACAAAAGTATATAGACTTAATATACTGTCAGCTGCTACTGTAACAACTTCACAAATCAGTCGCGATTATATCTTCCAGTAATTCTTTATGTAGATTATTCATAAATATATATTCCTGTAATGTTTTTGTACTGAACAAATCTCCATTATTCGTTTCAACAGTATTACCAACAGCAAAGGCCTTCGCTATTGCCTGAACCCCAGTGTAAATGCTGGGAAAATGATCTTGACCAACTTCTTGTAAGTATTAAAGGAATCTGAGGATCTCCCTCATTACAAAAATAAACAATTACCTTTTACAGTGTTTTGGGTAATCTCTCCATAAATATCAGAATGGCAGTCTAAATGATAAAGTTTTTTTGGTGTCATTTCTAGGAAGAATAAAAAGACTTCACTCACAACTTCCACTCAAGGCAGATCCCCAGCACACTGACTCTGCTCTTCACCAACTTGTTAAAGGAAAAACCTTGTCTGACCTCTCAACAAATGTAGATTGTTATTATTATTATCTTGTATTTATTAAAATGTGCATTTACTACACACTATATATTTAATCTATTATAGTTTAATATTTTTCATATTGCTGTGTTTCGTAGGTTCATGTACTTGTATCTGTATATTTGGTTGCTTGAGATTTATGGTTGCATTTATGTTTTTAATATTTTCTTTGTATATTGTGTTGTTTCATACTTTTTAATAAAAAGACAGAAACAAATGGGGAGAGCTGTGAGAAAAATCATTTTGTTCAAAGTCACATCCTGTTTGTGTGCTGTAACAACAGCGTCACCATGTGGTTTAAGGCTGCTAATGAAAAACACTGAACACTTTTAAATAAGGATGCAAATCATACAGGCTACTGTACTTAACCATTTAATACTGAATGTGTCATATTTTATACATACAGTTTCTGAGATGTTTTGCATCACTTAATGGTAAAAAAAAATCTGAACACAACTTGATACTTGTGTTCTGTCCTCTGGTGGATACAATAATGATACAATAATGCACTACAAAATTTAGAATTATCATCAACTGATAACTGGTTATTCTTTCATTCATCAATATATTGACAAATAGTATTCCACCTAAATGCAGATTTCAGTTCTGTGCCATTGAGAATGTTTTTTCCTGTAAGATATAGTCCAATAAGCTCATGATGAGACAGATGTTGCTTAGAATAGACTGTGTCAGTGGTCCAATTCCTTGCTTCCTCTGTCTGAATGTCAAAGTGGGGCAAGAATCGAGAACCCCCCTTCATTTCCCTTGATGCCTTCAGGGATGTGTTTTCTAAAAAGCACAAACTATGTGGAAATTATACAGTATCAGGGGGGGCCCTGATTGCTTATCACTGATCTTTGAGAAAGCTGAACTGCTCATTCAAATTTTAGCTGATTTTTTAATAACTGACAGCATACAGCTTCAACATTGTAATGTTATTTTATTGAAGAACAATTAACAATACCAATGAAAACCTACAAACTATAAGGTAGTGTTCTCAAATATAAATAAAAAGTGGCCAATGAGGCATGTTGTATTATCACAAATTATTTTGGCCTTGCATGAATTGCAAAACTGCTGATTTCACATGAGGATCGGCTGTTCACTGAGCCTCAAAATATAAGCTGCACCCCTATACAGTAATTGTATATATGTATGAATGGGAAAATGTGAATTAATAAAGCTCTAGTAGCATTAAAGAACTGTAATGTATCAAACTTATGAAGTTAACATGTATAGAAATATGTTTCCATTCTAAATATGAATCTACTACAAAAATATGAATAGAAAATTACCATTTGAGGCATATTTTCTTCTCTTGTGACCCACTGATTAGAGGAAATACCTGCAGGCCCAGCAATAAAAAGATGAAATAGTGTAGCCTCTAGGGGATGCACATTCATCACTATTGATTCATTGTGTTCACCTCTTAGACACGTTCTCCTAAACGCAGCAACAAGGTTATTCTGATGTCTAAATGATTAACAAATTAATGAAAGTCTCTACTTCTTAGAAAACAAAATATAAAGCACTTTTGCACTATCAGTCACATTCACACACATATTTACATAGCACTGTCTGCAATGCATTCATGAGTCATGAGTAATAATTATATAAGTGTATGAACTATATCCTTATAAAGTGTAAAGTACCCATGTAACATATATTATTAAAATAATCTATATACACATGCTACTTTATTTACCCAGTGGTCTCATGCAGAGTGCCACGCTTTAAGTATCAGGAGTTTTGTTCTAGACAAGTAAACATAGGCATCGGCTAAACATTACTGACAGCAACGCTGCACGCTAACTGAGTTAGGTCAATACAGGTCAATAAACAGTCAACACTAAATGTTTCCACACTAATCTGACAGGGTGGCTCCGCTCTCTAGGTTCTTATAGGCTGTTGTTCCTTTACACCGCCCTCCATATATCTGTCCTTAACACTGACCCATTTTTTTGACTTCTAATCACCTTAGTCACAATGGTAACAATAATGCTGAGTATTTTAACTGAATTCCCATAGCTCCTGTAGTTTTATTCCAAACAAAACACAGAAAACAGAGAAAACTTTGAAAGTTAGATGGAAATATGAACTCAACTTGAATTTGACGCCAGCTGCATCTCTCTGAAGTGGAGAAAAGGCCCACACCCCTCCTCTACCTAAAACATCTGAAAACTCAGGTTTAAAAACCAAATTTCATCTTTCAAACACGTTCTTCAGAAATACTGTGAAACACCCTAAATGTCCCCAAGATGCTCAAATGCTGATCTGTGATGGTTTAAAGCTAAGTGGTATTCTCCTTCTCCGAGTAAACGCAAACCTTGAGAGGAAATAATAAATAAAATAAATAAGCTTCTAAACTTGAAGAAGCTAGCTACTTCTAATATACATTTTAATGTTAGTTGGTTCACTCAAATTTAAAAGAAAGATATGTTTTATTCAGCTTTTCCCGTGAAAACTCAGACACCCACACACATTTGGGCATCTTTTGGCACTGATAGCTGAAGTACTGCCAGGTGTTATGGGCCACACATAGAAAGAAGATGCAGATTTTTTTCCCCATGTCTGACTTTGTGCAGCTGAGTGAGTTTACAGCATCAGTCAAGGACAGGTCAAGGTCAAGAAAACATTCAAATTCAAGCTAAATATAATTTACAATAAAAGCTTCCCTGCGATGTAGTGTAGTCAACAGCTATTGAACCATTGAAGAAAGTTACAATACCCCACTTAAGTGAATGCTGTCGTTCACATTTCCAGTCCTGCAGACAAACGAACTAATGGTATAGATAAATAATTTCCTGCAAACCAGCCCTGATTCTTCTTCTCCTTCTGTCCGCCACTCCTAAAGCTTACTCAGCACACACCCCAGCCAAAAATGACTTCTGCATCCACTGCTGAGTCATGTATCTGACCAAATAAGAAAACATTTTTTTTTCTAGAAATTTACATTTCCACTCACAATTTATTGTGTTGCACGACTTTTTCCAAAAATTCTCCGGGGTTTCAAGTTTCAGACAGTCACTTCCGCTGACTGGGTGCCCGGAATGCTGCTGCGTTCACTGGTGCCGTGTGTCGATGTGTGTTTGCATGTCCAAAAGTCATGGAAGAACTAACCAGCCAACAAACATGCTGCAGTCCTTCGTCCAAATCGTTTGTCACATTGTCGCGCCAGTAAGAAGGAAGTCCGTGCATCCGTGGATTGTTTTAAGAGGAGCGGAGAGGAAATATTGACATTTGAGGTGAGTGTTTCTGTAAATGGCGTGTATGATAAGCTGGTGTCCTTGCAAGCTACAGCAAGTGATTGAACGAAACCCAGCAACCGAAAGCTGCGATTTATTTAAGCAGATATTCATCAAATAAGTTGGAAATGTGGCGATAAAAACAAAGACTTGATTCGTGACGCCTGACGCGTCCCCCGGGAAGTAGAATGGTTTCGATGGTCACAATTACTTTCATGTTTATTCTATAATAAGCAGTAAAAATACTACTTTGGATGCTAATCTTAACCCACCCTTGGCGTGATTTGGGTTTGCTTTTTGCAAGTCACTGCTCCTGGCTTCCTTCAGCTGACGTCAACAATCAGCTGTAAGGAAAGCAGCAAGAATACTAAACAATTCACGACACACGAGAAAACATTGGTTTCAGTAATAGTCTGGACCATGAACCATATTCTCCTGCTTTGTTTCAGTAAGGAAAATGAACTCAGATAAAGCTGATGTAGAAAACTGATTCACTAAATAAGACAAGAAGACTTCCCTTTCTCAATGTGTTATTTAGTAGGGAACCAACTAAAGCAGGATCTGTGCCAAATTATTACTTACAGTTTCATTTCCGTTTGGAGGAAAGAGAATTTTGTTTGGCTATTTTTCTCTGCGATGAGTAGATAGGAAAGTTGATACTGTATTTGAGATAACTCCCTAATGGCAACCCTGTACAGTAACCAGACTCCAGTTCTATTTTGAAGCCAGTAAGTGACAGGACACGATGCACCTTGCACTGGATACACAAGTCTGATGACTTTATTCTTTGATTTAACCAAGATTTATTTGTTTGTTGCGTTTCTTGCTTTCTGTACTAAAATTTCTAATTGTAAATCACAAGTTTGGTCAATATATCAAATTAGTGAATAAGGAATTTGCTAAAAACTAAAAAAATAAACAAATTCTGAATTTTAATCTGCTTCAATTCAGAGGCAGGCGGTTGATATGAGACAATATCTCATGCTGATCTAACAGCAGTTTCCATTCATATCATTCACATCACTTGTCTAATTAAATAAGACATTTTGGATGTTATAGCAAAGCAAATTGAAACAATACCTCATGTTTTTTTCTTAAATGCAGATTATGATTTTTCTAGGTTGCATCAATAATATTGAATTGTTGATCAACAGCTGATGTAGACTGTTGAGTTACTTCACTCCTAGTAAATGTGTTGTTACTCTGCCCTTCAGCCTAATGACTCTTTCACTCTGTATAACATCATGTGATGCAGGTCAAAGTGAGTGTAAGGTGAACCTCCTGTATCCATTGGTCAGACACTTGATCTTGGGTCAAAATGGCTTCAGGGAGTGGAGACATTCCAGGTATTGCTTTCATTTATATGAGATGCATAAACCAAAATATGAGAGTGTTCATCTTTATCAGGAGTGGTTTCTAATGTTACCTCCCATCTTTCAGCGCTTGAGTCTGGCATGCCATCGGGCTTTTGTGCTGCTTTCTCGTCTCCGATTGGGATAACGCGACACAATATGAGTTACGATGAGCACATGGAGGCTCCAATGCATTCCCCTCCTCCAGACATGAATGTCAACATCTTATGGAAAGACCCAGTCATCCCAAAGAACAGGTTTCGAAACATTGCAGAGGTGCTTTCCTTTTTCATTTCGCTTTCTCACTCATATTGTTGTGAGCTGGGTCCCTGAACAAGATGGTTTTGGTTTGTGTGAAACTGGTTCTTGAGGATTGGGTGTACACTTGGATGCTATGGATTTGCTCACTTGGCTGGGGTGTAAGAACTTGGTAAGTTTATTATAACACTGTAAACTTGTGTGCCTAGGAGTGTGAGAACGGTGGGAAGTTGCTGTCATTTGAAGTAGCAGTGCCTCCAGTTCCTGTGGTGAAAACCAAAGCCACATCTTTAATGAGCTCACTTATGATAAGTAAGTCAACAAAATTAACAAACACAATTTAAAAACTATATTTCCTGTTACATAATTGCAACCTAAATGACTAAAAAGTTGTGATGCTGTGTAAAATGTAAATAAAAACAGTATGAAATGATTTGCACATCTCATGAGCCCATATTTTATTCACACTTGAACATAAACAACATATCAGATGTTCAAACTGAGCTATTTTTCCATTTCAATTAAAAGAGCTTATTCTTAATTTGATACCAGCAATTTATCTAAAAGTGTTATTTACCATTGCATAGCACACTCTCTATTTTATAACAACTGTCTGTAAACATCTGGGTAGCAAAGAGACCGTTTGTCCCATTTCTTAAACATTCATTTTAAGCCAGAGAAGACAGCAGCATTTCTGAATGGTGTTCACATATAGCTTCATCTTCACATGTTTTACCTGAATTTTTGGATTGCACAAAAGTGTAGTGAAGTGATCCTAAGCACATGCAGTATGATCCAACAAAGAGTCAAGTTAGCTTTTAATACAGTGAGGGCCCAAAGACCCTGAGTATCCATTTTTTCACATGTGTACAGAGATTCCTCCAAATTCTCTCAATCTGTTTGATATTATACACAGTAGATCTTCAGAATCGCCACAGTTTTACATTGGAAAAACAAATTCTCAAAATGTTTCGACAACCTTTAGTCACGGTTTATTGCAGACCGGTAAGACTGAGATTCTTAGTTCCTGATATGCTTGTTTCATACCAAGGCATGCTACTTACAGGTTGCCAGTCAACCTAATAAGTTGTCAAATACTACTTCAGTTTTAAAATTTTGCCAATTCCTTTTCCAGCCTTTTGTTCCAATAGATATTGTTCTTGAGATGTGTTGTTGCAATCAAATTCAGAATAAGCTAATCCTGTAATTTCCCTGAAATGGATACATGGCTTAGTTTCAACATCCAATGTGTTTTTTGTTGTCTGTCAGGAATAAAATATATGTTAATAAGATGTGCAAATGATTGTATTTTCATTGTATACAATCTCACACCTTTTTTAAAAAACACAAGCAAATGCTTACTGTCTATGGACAAGCCACCTGAAAGACACCCTGTGGTGCCAAATTGAAGTTCAGTGCACTCATACTTTGACTAATTGTGTTCACATTTTAACTGCATGCCCATCTACACATAGAACAAACCCAGGAGAACCTGCAGAAGTTTGAACACCAGGCAGGATTGACAGATGATGTTTATTCACCCCACAAGGGCCTCTCTGCTGAGGAGACCCGCTCTCACCGACGTGTTGACGGCACTCATCCAGTAAGTATGAACAGGAGCTGTGGCATTAACACAAACAAAATCATATGTGGAATGGCTTGGAAAAAAAGTTTCAAAATATCTGACTTCTCTGCATTTCCCTACCTATCCCCATGTTATTGCAAAGTTTGGGTCTAAATGAAAGGTCAGACATTTGGTCTAATCTTTATTGCCTCAACATGAAGGATTTTATCAGGTATAAGTCTGCTTTATGAACTCTGGTCAGGATTAAATCCCATAATAAAATGGGAGGGGTAGAGACAGAGTTTTGTCTACAAATTGTAATCTTTATTCTTAGACTGAGTTTATCTAAGAGCCAAATAATGTTTCATTTGGAATTGTTACTTTGTCATAACTTTGAAAACAATAATTCAGTTAGTACTGTAGTTAACAAATCCTGAAGCTGCATATAGATGCATCTTAGATGCAGAATATATTTTCAAGAACATATCATTTGCAC
>JBBDHI010000007.1:21229321-21245270 GCA_037177115.1 Craterocephalus stercusmuscarum
CCATCTGTGTTTAAAATGTGTGGATGACAACCTGGGTGACCCCGGGCCCATCCATTCATCCAGGTGAGCTGTTAAACACCTGTGAGTCTACAAGGATGGCGCTAACAGGACAAGGGTCAGGCCTTAGAGGAGGTGGGGCAGCTATCTCCAGGAAACACAGTTTAAATGTAAAGGGGGAGTGTGCCGGAGTATACACTTCATCCAGATTTAACAGAGACAGAAGCATCACTTCACTCCGGGAAACAACAAATCGTTTTCTCATAGAACCGTGTCCAGCAGCACCTGAATAATGTGTGGTAAGATTTCTTTTCAGTCAGTTACGTTTATTCGAAGTAGTTGGGAAAATTGCGTATTATGGTGGAAATTCGGAAATTGTCAGACAGAAGTCATTGGGAGAGAAAGGGACAAACAGGCAAGAATGACTACGTCCCAGACTACTTTTTTTATTGATAGGCGAGGTTTGTTGTCACTTACGCCCGGAATATATTGTTAGTTTGATGTCTGTTTTCTAATCTGCGAGCCTTCTTGCGGAGCTTCGCTCCAACTGCAACGTGTCAGTGTCTTTACGGATGTAAACTTCAGGACAGGGAAGTCATATTCACCAGCCAGCCTACCACATGTAAATAAGTCTTATTTGATCATTATCTTGTGTTCGTGAACTCATATCCAACTTCCACAGCGCACCACGAAGTAAGGATACTCTGTGTTCGTCTCGAACAATTTGACAATCTTGCGTGTCGCACACTTTATCTGTGGGAGTTTACGACCAAAAGTAAATCTTTAACAGTCATATCGTCTGTATGCGAGTAGCAGTAGGAAGAGGCCGGGCATTTCAGGGTTTACCGCACCCCGTCTACCTGGCTTCTGCAACACTGCGCGCAATGTGCGTCCGTCAATGGCCAGCTGTGTGCCTGCGGAGCGGCGCTGCCCGGAACATTCCTCACACACGCGCGCGCGCGCATTCACACACTAAGCACACGCACCAACGTTTCCAATGATTCGGACGACATTACTTCTTATTGTCAGTATTTACATGACAATCAGTGTGTTGAGAAGGGGACTTTGTCTGGATTTATAATAAAGGCAAAAGCCTTAAAGCGAAATAAGTCGTCCCACTGATATTACGTTGATGTTTATGTAGCCCGTTTCCCCAAAACAGAAATGATGAATGGATTAATAAACTTGTGAATAAAGCTGAAACAGGGTTAAATTGATACACCTAATTGAAAGAAACTGACTCCAGTTGATGAAACATTGAATATTACTGTTAAGTGTTGACTGTTTCTTCATCTAGTAATTGCTCTTTATCCCAATAGGGACTTGTCCTTTATAGATTTAAGAGCACCAAGCTAAAGCAAATTAAAGATACGACTGTGATCTTTCCAGTTGTGTAATCTCTCAGAGGATTTAACGTTTTTTTTAATCTCCTTCTGTAAAAGGAATCTTTGCTTACCTGAATTACCGAGTGCCTCGCACCAGAAAGGAGATATTTGAGACGCTGGTGAAGGGACTGCGGAGGCTGGAGTACAGAGGGTACGATTCAGCAGGTATGGCAATCAGCTTCGCATTGGCATACACACACACCAACACACACCAGTTGCACAAAAGCTCATAGTACTCCCTGTCAGCACTGGCATGTCATGCTCTTAAAACTAGAAAACTCTGAAATATGTTACTTAATGTATAACAGAAATAAAACCTTTTAAAATACTAATTTATCCTTGAGCTTGAATCTGACCAAAACTTGATCTGAAATGAATAAAACTGGTGTAACAGGTGACACCTGCTGAAGCGGCAGTCATGCAGATCACCTCTAATTATAAACACTGAATGAATGAGTAATGTCCTTTCCACGATGAAATACAAAGGAGGATTCTGCTTTACCTACAACCCAGACAAAGGTCTGATTTATTACAAGTGAGACTTTTTTTTCCTAATTAAACATTTCCTGCAAGTGCTTATTTATGATACAGCATGAAACAAAATTACAAAGATATCCTTGAATAAATAAAGACTTCGAACTCAGAGTATTTTATAACCTGGATGTTTAATATGCCCCACAAAGTCACACCTGTATGCACAAATGCAGATTCTGTTTGTTCATCCTGTTGGAACAGGATGAAGCGCTTTACTTTAATTTACTTAACCTGATGTTACGCTGACTTGCATTCATTTTTAGTTTATTTATTCTAATATAAAATACGATTACTGCTTGCCAACGCCCAATCCTAACACAAACTTAAACCTAACCTTTTACACGAGACCTTCCTTATTACTCCTACAGTATAAGGAAGGCTGATTCCTCCAAAGAGATTTTTATTTGCCCACACACATGGAGTGACAAATGAATCCCGAAATGATTATTAGAACTCTAGAAATGTACGGTATTGGGTCTAAACTTAGCTGTCCCCTCCACCTGCCTGCAGGTGTTGCAGTGGACGGCCCTAACAAGACAACCCCCGAGATCAACAACTCTATCTGCTTGATCAAGAAGAAGGGGAAGGTCAAGGCTCTGGATGAGGAGCTATACAGTGAGTTTATGCATGTCTGATTTTTATTTCTCGTTATTTGATGAATTTTTTGAAGCCAGAACAATTGCATTTGGTTTCCACTAATGCAGAATATTAACAATTTTATCAATATACTGACTTCATCCTAAAAAAAACCCAGAATCTTAAAACTGAAATGTGTGTTTCTCATGTTGTGCGTCTCTGTTTGGATTATTTTCCTCAGATTTCCCCTGAATTCTATTCACATTCTAATAAAAAGTATTTGTTTGTTTTGTTTTGTTTGCACAGAGAAAGACTCGCTGGACCTCGACACAGAGCTGTTCACACACTTCGGACTGGCTCACACTCGCTGGGCCACACACGGTGAGCCGAGTGCCCTCAACAGCCATCCTCAACGATCTGACAAGGACAACGGTAAGATGTGTTTTCTTATACGGTCACAAACATTGTCAATGTGTTTTTTAATCCATGGTGACTCCCTGATAATCCCATTTTGCATCATTTTCATTGTGAATGTAATAATAACCTTCATGTGTAAAAGCCTTTTGTCTGCAATGCAATGAAACTAAATATTATGTTTTATGCCCACACCACCTCCACACACTCCCTCTGTTCTAACAAAAAACATCCACTGCATTGAGATTAGTGTTCAAAGGTGTGTCGCTTATATGTCTCACCTTTAGACCAGCCACTGTGTGGCTATAAAAGTCTGAAATGTAACTTTGTCTCACACAGAACAGGATTTTTTGATAGAAAAAGTCAGAAAGACTTTTTAGTTAATTATTTTACCTTTACATGGTGGTACAACAACAAAAAGCCTGCATCATAACGGGAATGGTCTGTAAAGCCATCTGTTAAAAGTTGCTCACCACAAATGAAAATGTTATTGTAGAAAGAAATGGCAACTTTTTTTCAGTTCTAGCTTTAGTAGCAACAGATAAATGCAAATGACCTTCAGCTTCTTCTCTAACATTTCTTTTACTCTTACTTTTACCGCAGAGTTTGTCGTCATCCACAATGGCATCATAACCAACTACAAAGAGCTGAAGGAGTACCTGGTAATACGTCATACCACTTTAAATTCCTCTCACACAACCAATGCATCACAGTGCTATGCTATGCTCAAGCGTAACGCATAACCATTACTACACCCATCTCTATCGGTTTTGCTGGTTTCATTTTTACAGAGGAAAGTTTCCTTATTAACTCCTCCCTGACGAGCTCAAACATCTGGGTGATGTGAGCCATGCATCCGGGCGGATAAGTGCCAACTCCTGCAACCTTTAGGCACATATGTCGTGCAAGCTGTCATTTAATGTTTGTATTTAGGGAGAAAAAGGAAAAACAAAGACATGTAAGTTTTCTTTTTAAAAGTGACACTTATGGCTAAATCTCTCCTCACCTGGGGATTTACTCAACTATGTTCCACAAAATATCTCAGAGTTTTAAACATGTGGATTAGATTCACACATCAACATTAAAATGGAAGGTTCCTGCTGTCAATCTGCACTTCGCCAACCTCTGCCTCAAAAAGGTAAAGTCAGGCAGCCTCAGTCATCGACATAGAACCTGATGACCAACAAGCACTAACCAGTCTAGACTGATTGCTGAGTGGAGCTACATGTAACTACAGGAGAAGCTATAAGCTAGGCAGAGAAGCCAGAATTTTCGATGTGGCATGTTGTGCTCTTGGACGTGACAGCATGAAATCAGATTCCGTCGTACCCAAAGGGGTTCAACTTTGACTAAATTGGATTCAGCTTATTTGGAGACATGTTGTGTTCCATCAATTAAATGACAAAACACAGTGTCACGCTTACAAAGAGGTGGTGAGAGTGAAAGTTGTGAGTTTCTACTTTAGTCTTTTAATGCCCTATTACCTCCCCTATCTTTCGGAGCTTCTCCATCTCCACGCTCCCACTCGTCCCCTTCGGTCAGCTGAGTTGCTGCTACCAGTCGTACTGAGGTCACGGTGAAAGCTGCAGGGGGATAGAGCGTTTTCTGTAGCGGGCCCTAAGCTGTGGAAGTTGCTACCTCCACCGATCAGACAGGCCTTGTCTCTGGCAGTTTTTAAATTCCTGCTTAATAGTCGGCCTGGCATTCCACCCATGAGCCTTTTGTCTTTGTCCTTTCTGTTCTTTAGTCTTTTATTGCGACTGTTGTCTTGGTTTTATTTATAATCATTACTTAGTGTTTTTATATTGTCTTTGAATGTTTTCACTTTCATTCTTGTGAGTTTTTTGTTTCTGTTTTTATCTGCTGTTCTGCGCTTTGTGCTGGCAAATAAAGTTGGCCTGACTTGATTTAGTAGTCAAAGTTTTTCTGATATTTAAAGAGTTCGTAGGTTTGAGTTTATTTCCCATTCAGGATCTGATGTGATCTGAAAATATCTTGGCTCTTTACCTTACCCGTACCCTGCCAATCTTTCCTTCCTGACTTAAATGAAGGGGTGGAGAAGCCAATTCGTATAAAATAGGCTGATGAATATAAAAATCCAGAAAACCCTCAGGTTCTGTGGTTTTCTAGCATCTGCCTATGAATAGTATTTTCTCTCTTCTTCAGATCACCAAAGGATACGAGTTTGAGTCGGAGACAGACACAGAGGTGATCCCAAAACTGATCAAATATGTTTATGACAACCGAGAGAGCGACAGCATCACCTTCTCCACGCTGGTAGAGAGGGTCATCCAACAGCTGGTGAGCCTCATTCAGCCCTATTCCCAGCAGCACAGATAAAGCCCTCTTTTTCTTCTAACTCTTCTTTTCTTCACTGATGTTTAGCCAGGAGTTTGACTCAGACAGAATGATGGAAAATTTTATAACCAGTCATAGACACTTATATGACTATTTACTCATTTAACAGTGTGAAACTGTTTAAATTTCCTGTCCAGTAAAAACAGTACACTGTTCTCCATGGGAACAGCCCCAACAGCATCACCAGTGACATCATCACTCCCAGAAATCACTTTTTTCAGGGGTGAGATTGAGCAAGACTCTCTTTTCCATTATGTGAGTAATGCTGCGCAGTCTGTAAGAAGCACACAGTTTGTGTTGGGATTAATGGGAACCAGATCGTCAAACCTCACACCAGTGACTTCCTCTGCTCACCTCCTGCTCCATGCTTACTTATCCCCTTTCCCCACCACAATCACAAACCCAGCAGCTCGGCTTCCAGTAACCACCACAATCTGCCTTGTAGCCAGAGCTTTCAAAATACAGATGATTTTATACAATAGATGTCCTTTTTCCACTCCACTCCCCTTATAAGCCCTACCGCTGCTCTCACAATCGCCCCCTTCAGCCTATTTATCCAACCCAACTATCCTTCCATGAACAACAGCATTTGTGTCGTCTCATCTTTTCATCAGACTGATATAAATTGTCTTTCTTCTGCGTTAGGAGGGGGCCTTCGCGCTGGTGTTCAAAAGCCGCCATTTCCCTGCCGAAGCTGTGTCTACCAGGTTAGTAAGCGCACACTGACCCAGACCGCTCTGACGTTTCAGAGTCACTCCCGTCATTACTATGAAACTATATGAAATCTGATTAGAAGAGGCATCTTTGATTTACGCCCTGTGGCTTATCTTTGTTTACCCATATGTTACGACTGGAAAGTTCTTTGGTTACAGTCAGGGGCGAATATGTTTTGTTAGATTGCTCATGGAGTCATGAGTTCATTTCCATCTGGCGGATTGTGTCAGCACCATCTACATCTTAAGACCAGGGGTTGAATTAAGGTTCCCCGTCTCCTTTCTGGGCCTCTTGTTCCTGAGCCGTCACTAGCTTCTCTGTGACTCATTAACCCAGAGACCAGTTTCCTGTTTCATCTCTGGGAAATGCGCCCGGGCATGAGACTCTCGGTTAATTACTTCTCATGATTTTATTTGACGTTCCACCTTTACTGATTCATTTGCCTGTCACAGAGAAGGGAGAAAAAGTGGGGAAAGGGAGGTTGCTTGACCATGAGTGGGAGCTGATAAGAGTAAAATTATAGCAAAATAAGCAGAGATTTAAGTGGTGTGTGCAAACACCTTACCTGGCAGCGCTGCAGTTATTGACACTACCTCTCATCAACACACAATGCCAATATCAGGGCCCTTTGCCAGCTTGCTTATCAGCTGTGTGCCTGCAATTTCCAAGGAAAGTATTATGGACATAGCATGTGGCAATCTGTAGTTTTATGGCACTAAACATTTTTATTCAAGATGGTATAAAGTGGAAATGTTGATAATTATCTAGTGATGGTAGCCACCTCCCCTTCTATGTAATCAAGGTCGAGCCTCTCTTTATATCTGCTGCTCTGTTTTTATGGCTCTTCTAATTTTCCTCTTTGCACAACCAGGATCTTCGGTTTTTCACCCACTCTGCAATTTCAGGCTTAAAAGGCATTTAATATGATCCTGCCTGTTTAAGATCATTACTATTTCAACTTTAAAACTGATTAGTCAAAGCCTAAAAAATGTTTCAACATCACTGCAATACTTTTACGTGTTTGAGACTAAACAGAAATGTACCGAGCTATATGCATCTATACAAGTGCTGAAATATGGGCACTGTGTTGATGTGGTTTTGCTCCCTTGTCTTCCTTCTACAAAACAAAAAAAAGTTTCCTTTTCTCTTGTCTCATGATTAGCGTAAATATTGTATTGGATAGCAACCACATGTTTCTGTTTGGAAGCCCCACACCCTTTAAAACAGTCAGAGGCCTTGCGTCAGAGTGGCCCTAGAGAAATGCTAAGCAGAAAGAAAAGAGGGATCCAGACATAAGAAAGAGGAGAAGTAAGGAGAGGCCTCTGGTTTCCCAACAGCCGGTGTCATAATGGCCAAATTGCTTCACTAAGGATTTGTTTGCATATGCTGCTTGCATTGTGGCGGCAGTACAAAAGGTTTAATGTTTGATTTATTCACCTTGGACTTCCTCTTCTTACCTGTGGTATACAGTTGCATCTTATTAGCCTCCACAGCCAAAAGAAGAAGTCAGCAGGGATTCAGCGGCAGTCCGGGAACTCTTACAAAAGTATAAAAGCGATGTATACCAATGGAGGATCGGTTTATTTGTCAAATGTTCAAGATATTACAGCTTAGAGGAGATTTAGAACGAGTGTACAAACTTAGGATTGTGTACAAAACCACAAGAGGCAGCACTAAGACAGTGACGGGAATAGATGGGGGTAAAGAGAGAAAAACCTGTTTTATTTGGAATGACACAATAGGATCGGATGTCGGGTTAGAAAGCACCATGTGTGATTGAATCTGACAGTGTTGTGTGTGTAGAAAGCCTAATCCCTCTCTCACTGACCCACACTCTCTGTCCTCATCCCCTTCTCCATCCCTTCCCCTCCGCCTGCTTCATTCTTGTCTCGGTAGGAGAGGAAGTCCGCTGCTCATCGGTGTGCGAAGTGAGCATGAGCTGCCGACTGAGCACATCCCCATCCAGTACAACAGCGGTGAGCCCCTTTTCTCTCCTTGTTAGCCATTATCCTCTTACTCTGCACCATAGATCCCTGCAGAAACACAGCAGCATACACAGCTAACAGTTCATCACCTGAGAGGAAATGTTTCCATTTAAGGACAGAGTAGATCCTCAAAATGTATCAGTCAGCCGTTGTTGTTTTACTAATTTGCGAAGTTTGGTTTAAATAAAGACTGAATGAGGAAATATCTACCCTGAGGTTACAGTTTCTACAAATTCAAACAGGAGAAATTATGAAATACTAAATATTTTTGTGGCTGCAGCTATAATCACTAACGTCATGCAGTACAGTAGCACACTGGAGTTTTTATGCCAAAACAGATTTTTTTATTTCCAGTCTTGATGTTCATCTTAGCTCACTGGCTAAGAGTGTGTGAAATAAAGCACTTTAACCATACTGTCATACACTTTATGCATCATAAGGTACAGAAATCTGAGAGTTTCCAGTCAACACCTCAGTGTCAGCGGTGTAGACTCCTACATGAAACTTCATAAATGACTAATGTTTTGAGGAAAAGGAGAATTTCCCTACTGGGCTACAACATAATTTGGCTGTTCTGATTTCTGATCAGATGCAGGCTATAGCAACAAAATCCACTCTGTGTGCCAGAAGAATTATCCTGGCCAAATGTTGAAGTTGCACAAAAATGTCTTGGACCTCTGCTGTCTGTTGATGGAATAGTCTCTTGTCACAGGATCTTCTTAGAAAGCCATTTCCCTGAAAAGTTCCCGTTGGGACATTTGCGTGTGGTTTTAAAGTTGTTAATCTTTTGGAAAATCAGATGTTGTCAAAGAGTCTGATTAAAAATGACTGAATTCCCACGGGTAGAGACACAGCGAGAGAGGGAGTTCCTGTTTAATGGTTAAGTGGTTTTATTAAAGGCTGCTGGAAGCAACAACCTGCTTGTTTTGTTGTTGGTGTCTTTGCCTCTGCCGAGCTCAGGAATGCCCCTTTCGCTGTCTTATCAGCAAAATCTTTGGTTGATAATGTCTCAAGAAAAACTGGTGCAAAGTCCAAGGCATGGTTATGGTAGTTTCAGGTTAGGTGGAAAATCTTAGTGCTCTTCGGATTTAATGGATTGAATTCTACTTAACTTCTATTCTCATTAAAAATGCATCCCTGGCTTCACAGCGAAAACTCTGGCAATGTGATTTCAAACATTTGATTTGTGTATGAAAAGATTGTGAATCTGAAAAAGAGAGAATGAATGAACTTCATGACATTAGTCAGGTGGTACAACTGAGTTTAAAGGGCAGCTGCTGGGGAAACAAGAGAGTGAGTCTGCACAGAAAGTGAAGACACAGGTGTGGGGGAAGGTTTTAATTAAACTGATTATGTAACCACATATCAGCTGGGTGTACAGATTGAAATACAGTACCACGGCTTTTCAAAATAGACAGGTGAGTAAATCTGTGTTTGACTTTTACTGTATTTCATGAAGCAAAACATGATCTATGCTCCACAGGCTGATGGTAATAACTTGATGTTTTTTAAACATGTAATGGTTATGAAGTTATTGTCCAAGTCTATCACTAATGTTTTGTTTGATGAGCAGTATTGTGGGTCAACCTCTAAGTTTAGCATTTTTCCTGATTAAGACAAACCAGGGTAACCAACGTTAGCTCCATCTACTTTCTGATGTTGGCTTCCTTTGGCCTTTTCTGACAAATAAAATAACCCCATGCAGCATCGGTCGGTTTGAACTTCAGAATTTAACCTAACTATATTCTGTTGGACTGCAAAGCTGCTAAATGCTAATACTTTAAACACGTGGCTGAAATGTACTGCAATGAACATCAAAAATAGAAAATAATAATATTTTCTGGAATGTAGCTTTTTTTCTGGTACAGTCATGACTGAACGCTTCAACAAAAATAGATATCTTTTTATTTTTACTTGACAAATTTGTGTTCACATCTGCAAACTAAGAGGGACTAGTCACTGAGTATGAGTGCAACCACTGACCCTTGACGTTTGGCTCTGCAGCTCATTTCAAGGAGGGAGTCCATGAGAAGAACAGCCATAACCGGACCGATGGCCCCAATGGCATTAACTCCGTGGGAGATGGCAGACCCGTAGAGTTTTACTTTGCATCTGATGCGAGGTAAGGAAACAGTCATCTGTGTCTGCTGACCTGAATCCAACATGGAGACATGTTATTGAACTCTTCTTCGTCTCATCTTCCTTGTTATCCGCTACATCTCTCAAATGTGATCAAAAGGATTTGAAACTTCTCATGTTGCTTCCTTTCTCGTGATTTCTGTTGCCACAGCGCCATCATTGAGCACACCAACAAAGTATTGTACCTGGAGGACGATGACATCGCAGCTGTAAGAGGAGGGAATCTCTCGATCCACAGGATAAACCGGCAGGCCGGTGAAGATCCGGTGAGAGCCATTCAGACCCTGCAGATGGAGATGCAACAGATCATGAAAGGTGACATAATGAATGGGACATTCTATGTTATGTCCAGTATGATGACTCTAAATTTGTTTTATTTCAATGAAAAATTAAAAAAGATTAGAATTTAGAGGTCAGAGTGGAGTCATGGTGATAATCTGGTACTTGCTCGCCCCCTGCTGGCCAAAAAAAAAGTGACAATGAGCTCCAGAATTTTTTCTGTCGGCTCTTCGAAGGAAAATATTCAGGATGTATCAGTTAAACAGAGGTGGAAGTAACAGACTACAAATACTCAAGTTACTGTAACGATAATGAGTTTTTTTTTTTCAAAATGTGTAATTTTATTCATACGTAAGTACAATTCATACCATGTAATCTACTTAAGTACTTTTAACATCATGAATTGCTATTGAGTACACCAGTAATTTGCACCTTCCACACATTTTATACAGGTGAATTGAATCAAATGCCTGCTATTGATGATACAGTAAAACATCCATCAGTTTAAACAAAATTTATACTCTGAGTAGTTTTTCAGAAGAGTACTTTGTACTTTTACTGAAGTATTTTTTTAAGACCTGTACTTTTATGTGTTTTGAGTACAATTTAAGCAATGTAACAGTACTTGTACTTGAGTGCAAATTTTCAGTACTCTTTCTACCTCTGCAATTAAACAGATCTTTTCCTCTTCCTTTCCCAGGAAACTTTGATGCCTTCATGCAGAAGGAGATCTTTGAGCAGCCGGAGTCAGTAGTTAACACAATGAGAGGCCGGATTTGTTTCGACACCAACACAGGTGATCAGGGGCCTTCAAAATTTCTAAAGATGGAATTTGTTTAAAATGTGTGTCGTGTTGTGTGAATAAATGGGGAGTGTCCCGTTGTTAAGTCTCACAAACATGACCGTTGTCTATGTCGCCTTAGTGATTCTCGGAGGGCTGAAAGACCACCTGAAGGAAATCAAACGTTGCAGACGGCTAATCATGATCGGTTGTGGCACCAGTTTCCATGCTGCAGTCGCTGTGAGTAGCACCACTGACTTATCATTTCAGCTTGTGTGGGATTGATGCTGATATTTCATGTGATGGAGAGTAATCAGTTGTTACATATGTATAAACTCTTGGTGTAGGGAACTCTGGTCCTCCAGGGCTGCATTCCTGCAGTTTTTCCATGCATCCCAGGTGCAAAACACCTGATCCAATCAAATGGATCCAACAGTCAATCATACGGGCCCATTGATTTGAATTAGGTGTGTTGAAGCAGAGATAAATGGTAAACCTGGAGGATGAGGGCCAACAGCGAGGCAATGATAATAACGGAGCTGTTTAAATGTGCCTGCTCTTCAGACCAGACAGATCCTGGAGGAGCTGACAGAGCTGCCTGTCATGGTGGAGTTGGCCAGTGACTTCTTGGACCGCAACACACCTGTTTTCAGAGACGATGTTTGCTTCTTCATCAGCCAGTCAGGTGACTAAACCACACAATTCCCTCTAATGTCGCCTGGTACTGTTTGTCAGGACACATGTTTTTAGTTTTAAATCGGCTTTGCTCCACCAGGTGAAACGGCAGACACTCTGATGGCACTGCGCTACTGCAAGGAGCACAGTGCTCTGACAGCTGGTATAACCAACACGGTGGGAAGCTCCATTTGCAGAGAAACTGACTGTGGAGTCCACATCAATGCTGGGCCAGAGATAGGAGTGGCTAGCACTAAGGTACGCTTTACACTTCCAAAACCTTTTCCTCTACATTTTTATGAGTAAAAATCAGTTTTACTTGCAGTAAAGGATCATTTTAGTTCCTTATCTATATGTTTGCTTTGTTTCGCAAACTTTGAAGCGGATGGTATGATACAAACTGAATTTGAACTGTACTACTGTTACAATGTTTATTTCAACATGACTTGGGGGTGATATAGAAGTGTCTCCTGTGTGTGTGATCCAGGCTTACACCAGTCAGTTTGTGGCACTCATCATGTTTGGCCTGATGATGAGTGAGGACAGAATCTCCCTGCAGAAGAGAAGACTGGAAATAATCAACAGCCTCAAGGTGCTACCTGGTCAGTGCTTTGGACACAGATGAAGAACTGTTTTAGTCAGCTGCACAAAGGATCTTAAGTTAGGATGTAAACCTATGTAATGTTTTCTCTCTAACTTCACGTCATTCTTTGGGGATTCATTGAAATTAGTTTAACTATTGATCAAAACCTGAGTAACTACCTAAAGATGAGGTATCTTTAATTTTATCTTAACCTCAACATGGTAGAGTTTATAGTGAGGATAAACAAAATAAGCACATCCAGGAGAAGACACTTAATGATGAGCAGTTGATTGTGCATGATAGATTTGAACGACCTTCGGTGTATGATTAGCATGTATGCTTTATATTATCATCCTGCATGATCTTTCCAGTTAGTCATTTCAGAGGAATTCATGTCCATTAGTTAATGGTGTGCTGGTTCATTCAGTTCACTGAGCCTCATTTGCCCTTTTACCCATCTGTTGAACACAGCAGCGGTTCAGTTCAGTCTGCACGGGTGGAGGAGAGGATAGTGTAAGCTTTGCTTCCCAACAGTGTGTGTTGCTGTCAGTGCAACATAAAGATCAATATCAAAAATAAGATAATTTCATTCAATGTGCAGTTAGTTCGCAGTCGTGAAAAAGAAAAAACACCTTCTGTTTTCTTTCTACCCACCGTTTCTTACAGCATGATAGCCGTTAAAGCAATGCAATAAAGAAACTGAGGAGTATCATTGCCTGGAAATTCGTACGGTTAATGAAATAAAAATTTTACACAATTTACAACAGCTTCTTTGAAAATCTGTGGAACACTGCTAAGTGAAACACACTGCGAAGATGAGATTCAATGTGTGTAACTGGCCGAGGTACTGCATACGCTCAGCTAATGACATTTACTTAAACATCTCTTATTATTCTTTCACCCACACAGAACTGATAAAGAAAGTGTTGTCACTGGATGAAAAGATTAAGGCCATTGCCAATGAACTCTATCAGCAAAAGTCCCTTCTGGTTATGGGCCGTGGTTACAACTATGCTACCTGCCTTGAGGGGGCGCTGGTGAGTATTTTAAATTCACAAGAAGATGCCAAACTGCAATTCATGTTTTCATGTATATCATCAAAACAAATTCAATAGTAACAACTTTAAAAAAAGCAACAGCTGTAATGTTATCAGTGCTCTGAGCTATTTTTTTTTATGTTGCAGAAAATTAAAGAGATCACATACATGCACTCAGAGGGCATCCTGGCCGGAGAGCTGAAGCACGGTCCTCTGGCACTTATAGACAAGCACATGCCCGTCATCATGGTGATCATGCGTGATGCCTGCTACACCAAGTGTCAGAACGCTCTGCAGCAAGTCACTGCCAGATCGGTAGGTCCTGGAAAACGCATTCACTGAATCATCTGTGCAGACAACGAACACCCAGAGTTCATCTCTATGAAAGCACTGATGTAAATGTGCTTCTTTCTCTAACAGGGTCGGCCCATCATCATCTGTTGCCAGGATGATTCTGAGGTGACCAAGAATGCCTACCGGACCATTGGGCTGCCACAAACTGTGGACTGCCTGCAGGGTGTCCTCAGTGTTATCCCCCTGCAGCTGCTTTCCTTCCACTTAGCTGTTCTGCGAGGATATGATGTAAGTAGTAGGGTTTTACCAACCACAACTTTATGAGGATTTTGTTAGCTAAATTCGCTTCTAGGTAGAGCTCCATGAAAAAGATAAAACATATATAATCATCATGTGTAGGTCTAATAAATATAAGGATACCATGGCTTACTTCAATTTGCAGCTGTGTGATGTTTTATTACTTGCTTTTACCTGAAATATTTCTGAAAAAATATTTATATTAAAGTTGTTTTTTAGCCTATGAGTGAATCTAAAACATATTAAAGTGTGATTACAGCTCACAAAGGTGTGGCTTAGAAAAAAATGTCTTACGTTCAAATGAGACCAAAACTGAACGTCTTGGTCAGAACAGGAAATGTTTTATCTATGGAAACCATCACCCCAAGAGCACCGTCCGCACAGTGAAGAATGGTGGTGGCAGCATCCTGCAGTGGGGATGTTTTCATCATCATGGTTGATGCTAAATACATAAAACCTGTTGAGACTGGAAATCAAATCAAATCATAACCCACACATCCATTTTAATTCAATGTTGTAGGGCAACAAGATATGAAATATTCATTATTCATCATCATTCGTTTTGGTTACATAGCCAGACTGTAAGTTCAGAGTAGATTTATCACGGGTGTTTATGTGTAATTTTTAGGATCAGTGTGTGCATTTTTCTTTCCATACCTCTGGAACTATTTCTCCCT
Organism: Craterocephalus stercusmuscarum; assembly: GCA_037177115.1. NCBI lineage: Eukaryota > Metazoa > Chordata > Actinopteri > Atheriniformes > Atherinidae > Craterocephalus > Craterocephalus stercusmuscarum. Next base: position 21,244,047 of record JBBDHI010000007.1, read on the forward strand.
CCATCTTTTTGTAGCCTGTAATAAATTATGACGTTCCTTTGTCACTGTGCAAGTGCACTTAATGAGTCTTACATTAATAGCAAAATCATTATCATGTTGGATATCATTGTTGCATTCACCCTAACATGATGTCAACATAGGCTGCAGTCATTGATCATGTGTAATTTACTATAACAAAGTGTTGTTGTTTTTTTTTCCAGGTTGATTGTCCCAGAAACCTGGCTAAGTCTGTCACAGTGGAATAATTACAGTTCAAAAAGCCCAGAGGGTAATAGAAGCAGCTCAGTGCGATTTAAATTCAGCTGTGCAATCAAGCATTTAGTGTGTGTGGGTGTGAGTGTGTGCAGATGTGTGTGTGTGGTTGTGTGACAGGGGAAGTATGAATGAGCTGAGGCTATGAGTGAGACTGAAAGAAAGTGACAGATGAAAGGAGGAAGTATAGGATATGATGAACTTTAAACGTAGAAAATGTGAAATCTGACCAATCCACTGCTGCAGAATGGACTGTACCATTGAGGCCTTATGGAACAACCTATGAAGACAACATTCACATAGACACAATAACCTGCTGTGCCTTTTTAAACATGACTTGAGCCAAACACATCACAGGCATAACAGAAAAACATTCAAATGGTACAATGAAGTGTTTACAATTGTGCAATATGTGCACCAAATGTGCATTATGAATGTACACAATCAAATGGTGATTATTTTCTCCTCTTACTTTATGAATTTAACTTGTCCATTGGGGGGACTTCATACTGCTCCTTTACATTAGAGAGAAAGAGGGAATTACTGGTTTTTTGTCTTTGTTTTTTGTGTAATTAAGAAATAGTGTAATAAAATATAATTTTGTATATTTCTTTTTAAATTTATGGAATTGCTGTACCTGGAGAGGTTAAAGACCATAATATTATTTTTGTATTTGATTTTAATTTAAATATTACGGTGGCCCAGAAGTGTCACAGCAAATAAAAGCCACAACACTACAAAATAAACTACAACACTACAAAATAAGCCACAACACTACAAAATGAACCGCAGCACTACAAAATAAGCCACAACACTACAAAATTAACCGCAACACTACAAAATAAGCCACAACACTACAAAATTAACCACAACACTACAAAATAAGCCACAACACTACAAAATAAGCCACAACACTACAAAATGAACCACAACACTACAAAATAAGCCACAACACTACAAAATAAGCCACAA
>JBBDHI010000007.1:21275296-21286710 GCA_037177115.1 Craterocephalus stercusmuscarum
TATATAGATTTATTATAGAAAGCACTACCATTGATGTAATGAATAGTTGCACAAAATAAACAATGTAGACTTTTGAGGCTTTTAGCCAGATAGATAAATAGAACTAGAAAACATTGAATGCATGCAGTAAATCTGGACTTTTTTTTGGTAATTTAGCTGTATTTCTATGATTTCTCTTTGTTGTTCTTTGGCCCATTTGAGTGTCGTTATGTATATGCATGCAGAAGTAATTTGATCCCAACTACAGCGTCTCAGTTTTCGAGTTTGTCCAACTGAACTCACACCATGTTGAAATGCAGTTTAGTTTTTGTTCCAGTGCCATCTAAAACTTCTCTGTGACTTGTTTAAAAGTTCTCCAACCTGTTTAACTCAGTTCTCAGACACAAAATGGTTTTGGGGCAAAAATCCCAAAACTGATAAGAGCCAGTAAGTTTGAACTTTTACTTATCAGCCATTCAGTTTTCAAAGTAATTTTTTCTTCAGTTGTAATTAAGAATTTAGTTTTTTTTTTTAATGGATATCTTCTATTTAACAAAATATTTTGCCTGACAATAAGGATGGATCTGCCCAACATCATAAAAGGTAAATCACTAACTAACTAACTAGTATTTTGGTGATCCATTCATCTAATAAATCATGACCCTGTTCTCCACAATATTAAAGTAGATAATCAGCTTTTGTTTTCATTGGTCAGCAATCCTTGGCTTTAAATCAGTACCAAGTTTTAATAGTACAAGCACCGCGTTGTCTAGGCACTTCCTGTAAGCACAAAAATATAGTGCCAGAAAAAAAAAAAAAAAACTATCACTATAAAAAAAATCCAGTGTAGTTCTCTGGTCTAGTCTTTTCCTGTGTGCTGAGCCAGGCACCCTCCCTGGTTCTGCAAACTGGGACCACTACGACCGCTTCGGGATACCTTTCCAGTTCCAGTGGAAGTAAACTGAGCCTTTGAATGTTACAGTCCCGCGAGGTATTCTGTAAGTGATGGCTCACTTGACTGCAGTATCAAGTTTTGCAGCTTTACTTTCACTTTGAAGTCTGTGCTGTTTTTCCATTATATGAAGCATATTGTTCCTTTTCTCTAATGTTTTAATATACTTATACAATGAACCCATGACCAAACTGTCAGTCTTCCTTTATCTCTTTTTTGTTTTACTCTCTGTACTGACGGCACTACTGTACTTCTTACATTCTTCTGTATTGCTAATATTTCATTAGAGAATTACAGTGTTTTAAGCAGGGTTTGTGCACATTGAGTTCTTATTAGAGCTGACTGCGTCATAATGGATCACATTTTTAAATCAAACACATTTGCAGCTCACCTTAGTTTCATTTAAGGTAACTGGACTTGTCCTGCTAAAATTTGAAATAAACACTAGAAACCCATTAGTGTTGTGTAACATTTGACAGATAATGTATTAAACTTTTTCGTTTTCTAATCCAGGCTAAACGAATTATCATCTCCTCTTGTCCCCAACAGCTAGTTCTGATGCATGACCTTACACTGAGACAAGCTCTATCTATATCAGTAATAAATGAGGTATGTGTTGTGTCTAGGTCAGCAGCATGGCCCCTTAAATTAGCTCTCTTTCCAGTGTCAGGAGCTGTTTTCTATATGTCAACCAAGCTGACTGTGCTTTCCTCTACTGATATACCAATGATCTGTTCACTTATACATAAGAGGATTATTTTAGTTTTCAGTGAATCCCACACATATAAATACATGGGCCCGATTTACAGTGTTGACTGAACACCTAAAAAAGGAGCTCTGAGGCCCATAACTGTTTTCTTTTGCTCAATACAGCCAATTCTGGCATCACAGCGCAGCATGAGACTTGTGGGAAAGTTAGAAAAATGTAATCTAGTGTGGGTCAACTAAACAGGATATAGGGTGAACCCTGGAGTCAACGGAGGAACCAAAACAGCACAGCTGAGCGGACACACTCTTTATCAGAACATTCTGTAACCCTTCACTGAGAATACGTCGCTAGCTGGAAAACTCTTGAGCCAGTGAATTTAAAGCGTTGAAGCCAGGAGCATGAGCACATAGAATTCCAGACATCAATCTTTCACATGACATGATTGCAACGTGTGAGACAAAACAAGTTCATAACGACCTGATTATCCTAGCTTCGTACTCCTCCCTCTGCCTGATTATCTGCTGCTGGAGGCTGGTGAGGAGGCTTCGGAGAGCGCTGGCTGAGGGATCGGCGAGGGGGACCGGAGGCGGTACCCTCGGAGACCCTGATGGCTGCTTGGGGTTCTGGGTTTCCGCTGGAGACAGACGGACCTGGGTCTTAGTCTGGCATAACTGAGCTGGGCTTGGAGTAAGATGTTGAGGAAGTGGCATCAGAAGCTTGGGTTGCACTGAAAGGTCCCCCTGCACAAATCCACAGGATCCCGAGTCCAGCTCTGGCTCCCTTTCTTCCTCCTTGTCTTTGTCTTGATCCTGGCCATGCTTAGGAGAGTAAGTTGTAGCAAAGACGATCTCACAAGAGGACCAATGGCTCTTGTCTTGACTTGCAGCATCATCCTGCATCCCTACCTGGGTCTGCTCAGGGGCCAGTGCATGGTACATGTCCTCCTGCAAGTCTTCCCAGAAGCTCGTTTCCATGTCAAAGACCTCCTGCAGGCTTTCCGTTCTTCCAGCGATCGATAGGTTATCATACAGAGACAAAGCGCTACGATGCTCCTCGCTCTGCGATGGGCTGGGACTCTGGTTCGGACAAGCTCTGTCCTCTACTACCCAGCGATTTCCCTGCCCTCTTCTTGCTTTGTTTGTGTCTGGACTAAGCTCTGCTTCCCAGGGCCGTCTTCCCAGGCCTCCTCTGCAGCTGCGGTAGCTGTGATCTGGCCATGGGCCAGGCTCTCTTCCTCCACCAACCACTGTCTGAACCTCAGCCAAAGCTGGGACCAGACCAGGCAGCGGGCTGCTGGCCTCTGGGAGTCTGGTTACAGCAGGACACACAACTCTGCTCTCCATTTCCTTCTCTCTGGCCTTCTCTCGCTGGGCAAAGGGTGGGCAGTTGTCGTACAGGGGATCCGTGGAGCATGAACTGGCTGTGGTGGGGGTGTCGGTAGGAAGACAGCGCAGCTCCATGATCCAAGCCGGCACATGGGGGTGCTGAAAGCGTTAGATGACCCTCCACTTTTCTGTCTGCAGTTACTTGGGATTAAAGGCTTGGATTGTGGATTTGTGAGCGTAGTATGGAGCCTCCCCCGTGCCAAGTGCTGATGTGTCGTGGGGAAAAGGAAGGTGTAGGAGCCCTCCTCCCCTTTTGCTGGCTCTCTGCTGTGCCTTTGACGGTAGTGTTGGACAGGTTGTAGTGTGGGTGTATGCGTGTACATCTTTAAGCAGGACTGACATCAGCTGTTACTTTAGCACAGCTTCTGGGGGAGGGACCAGGGTGTAATATAGTCAGGCTCATTCCTAAAGACAGTCACATAACTGGAACCACAGAAATAGAAGATGGCCGTGGGCACAAAGTGTAAAACACACAATGAATCTGCACACATTATTAGTGCTATAAACTGTCAAAACACAAGAAGTCACACACCATTGGTTTGCAAACATATAACAGTTCTAACACTGAAAGACATGCTTATTGATCAGTCTGAGTTCAGCTGTTCAGCATGACAAACCAGAGAAGGTCCAGATGCAGAGCACATTGGGGGGAAGGAAGAATTTAACAGGTGCCCACAAAACCTGCTAGATTTTTCTTTTAGAGCAGATGAGAGCGCTTGCAGGACTACAGAAGAAACAGGACGCTATGATTAATTAAAGGGTTGCAACGTCAGAGACGAAACAAACGGGGAATGTTTTTTTTTATTCTGTTTACTTAATTTATTTTAACTACTATTATTTGCAGTATGAGGTAAATCTGTATTATCATATAGAAAATGTTAATAATTTATTTATTAAATCTATTGAGAGCTATTTGTTTAGAAGTTACACTGACTTTTACAAACAAGGGGGAAAGTTTCACTCAATGTTTTCTGCTATTTTCAGTCAGGCACCAAATATGGAACAAAATAAACTGTTGAAGGTAATTGATTTTTTTTTCTCTTTTTTTCTATCTTGTAATCATTTTTCTTTTTTCCTTTTCTTTCTTGTCTTTTTTTCTAATTACTCTTCTTTTCAAATGTAATTATTTTCCACTTTGATTTTATTGGCAGCTCTTTAGATGGATGGGTAAATAGCAACACTTTCATGAATGGTGTGTGTTACACACCACAAGGTGGAGCTCTGGTCAGCGCTATGAGCAGATTTTGTTTTGCATGAAATGGCTTTTTTAGCATCACTTTGCCTGCATTCATTCCTTTCTCATGAATATCACAACTTTGGCCTTTTTTAACAGCAAACTCTTGATGTTTTGGTTTTAAAGATTAAAATTTGACAAAATGATCTTACCACACCAAAGATCTCCTGCCCCCATTTTTGTGCCTCAGAGGAACAACTGTCATTGGTACATCTTGGCCAATTCCTTGTAGGAATTTTGTTTCTGTACATAATCTTTAAATAATCTTCTGCTGGCTCCACTACGTACAGAAACAGAATATTGAAGTGTTTCATGAAAGTTTAAGTCTTCTCTGCAATGTTTCTCTCAAATGCTCTTTAAACATTTTGCGTAGTTTCCCTGAACAGTCATGTTGTCTATCAGCAGTGATAAAACAGCTATTTAATGTACCATGTGTAAATCCCCACACCCTTCAAGAAGGCACAGACACAAAGGAAATCACAATGCCAGCAGTTTGTGAAAGCATTTGCATTCCTTTTAAAAAGATCCTTTGAAATGCATGAAGTAATATCGGCTGCTTTGGCTTATGGTTACAGTAGCCTATTGTCGTAATGGAAATACGCTCTTTCTGCTGGAAAATACTCTAGAGGAAAAAATAGTGACCAGCTGGAACCCAAACATTAGATTTAATCTCTCTGATATCCATTAGCAGGTTCCCCTGACCCTCATTTGTCACGGAATGAAGGACGGTCAAACTCATCACTCCCCACTTCGCCCGGTGACATATCCCAGCTTGATCTCTCACCTCGTCTCGGATGAGCTTCCCACAAGACCCTTTATTAACCCGCTCTACTCTATTTTTTTTCCAATTCTGCACTTCTGCGTAGTTGTTTGTAGCCATGACGACAGACTCCATGGCAACACTGATCCCCATGGTACTAAATAATAAAGGTGGATGTACTGGGGATAAAAAAAGGGTGGGGGGACTATTATAGCAAGTGTCTCGATGGAGAGTAATTGAGTTGGACCTTTACTAATATAAAAAGGTGCAGCAGCAGTCTCTGAGCACCGCACAGCCATCCTGTCTTTGAGTTGCTGCATTTTTGAATGTCTTCAAATTCATGTATAAATGCAAAAAACTAAATCAAGGAAACTGTGGCTGTGCATCTGAGGAGGAGGAGAGGCAAGGAGTCAAGCTGATAAAAAACAACCCGGACTCTGGGAAAGAACAGCGATAAGGAAATGTGAGGGCGATGTGTGTATTTGTGTTTTCCTGCATCCAGGTGTGTTTCTGAGAGATGAACATCCCTGGCCGTCCTTTCCTCTGAGTAGCAGCCCTCGTCTATCTGGGCTCATGTAAGCGGTCCTACCATCTAAGCTGTTGTGTCCAGTTTCTGTGCTGTGTGCTCGTGTTTTTACTGTATCCAGCCATTAGAATAACTAGCCCCTCTAACTTCCAACTGATTCTCTGATATTACAAACTGAATGGTGATCCCCGAAGTATTTTATAAAGGAACATTTTCTGAAAATATTCCACAATTTTTAGACCTAGATTGTCCCAAATTGGTCAAACTCCACTCTGCTCATCTTTATATCTGAGATTTACATCCCAGTCATGTTACTGACCTGTTTCCAGTTTAATTCAAATCAATTTGTTTAGAGGAACATTTTCAGATACACTGAGTATTTGTGGAAATATAAGAATTAGGCTGTGCCAGATTTATTTCCATCTGTAGTCCTTACAACTTGCCAAACAAGATAAAATGTTAGTAAGTATAAAACAATGCAAGTATAAAACAATAATGATACAGTACAGCATAAATGAAATGCAATTTACTAATATAATAAAAGATCAAATACCCTGTTTGTGAAGTGGCTGAGCAGTAGATTACTCAACAAGAAATATCAGAAAGCCCATTTAGCTCTAATATATTGTAAATACTGAATTAATGTTAAAATGTGAAAATGTTTGCTGAGTCGCTACGGTGCATAAAAAATTAAGTAACTTGGAATCACCTTTAAATTGTCCAGAAGTCTGTTCCACTCTGGTAGCTTTGTGAGAGAAGGCTGATTGGGAGAAGACAGACATTTGAACATTACAGACACAATTCTGCTGAATAAATTCAGAGCAAGTCTAAATGTGTGTCTTTAAAGATGAATGAGCAGCATAATATATGATTTTGTGTACCAGACGGACATCAGAATATATGATTAAACTGTAAAAGCTGAATATTTTATATATATCAGGTATGTTACAATGATGGTACTGTACTGTTGTGGTTTCTTACTTTTCTAAGGCCTGGCTGTGACGTGATCTATGTGGGTTTAAAATGGTCAGCTTGGTCTGAGACCAAGATGATATAAAACATATGACAAAATAAGTGCATTAAAGTCAGATTATTCAGTTTTTTAAATGTTTTTAAGTGTAAGATCCAAAATGACACCAAAGTATTTACAATCCTCAACATTTTTAATAAACGATAAAAATGAAATACAAAATGATTTTGGCTTTGTTTATTTGAAAACAACAATGTGACAGTTTTATCTGTATCTAGCATAAGGCAAGAGTTGTTACTTTTCCAGCCTTTTGTTGCGCCTGTTTCAACTTTTTTGACCTATGTTGCACCCATCAAATCCAATTTAGGAAAATTTTCCCATGAAATGCTAAAATGCATTTGGTATATTGTTTATGTTCTGTTTTTAAAAAAGATTTGGGTTTATGAGACTCTGTAATCATTGCAGTGTCTGTTTATCTACATGTTAAACAGCTTCTCAACTCCTTTGGAATTAGTGCCATGTATTGTTTATCGAAGTTGGTGATTGAAATATCTGTTTCTTTGTCTACTGCAGGAGTTGTATCCAAAATACATGATGTAAGATTAAACATTTCAGATAAAGGTGTCTGTTTTTCTGCTTCTTCTACTGTGTCTTTAGCCAGCCTGAAGTATACACTCACGTGGATACACACATTTTTGCCACTTTTCTGTAAGACAGTCTCACGTGGATTTATACTTTGCTTACATGCGTCATTGGTATCCATGTGTGGGCAGGTTATGTTGCTGCCATGCTAAATTGGATTATGTTGCTTTTCTTAAAAAAAGACAACATTTCACCATTGTATATTCTCTCAGTTAAAACTATTGACCCATTTAACTTCTGATGCATTCATGCCTTTGCTCTATTGTTTCATCGCGGCTCATATGATTTACATTTTGTACTATGACTCATATTGAAGCAGCTGTGCAATGTGATTATCTACCAGTAATAGGATGGGCTGCATTGTTTGCAAGAATTTTTTCTCACGGGGGTATCACACATTTTGACAGACAATTAACAGGCCCGGCAGAGTTTCCATAGTAACAATTTATTCTAGGACAGACGGGACAGGAGAGAGCTCGGTCGACTGCAGCCGTATGTGGTATCTGTGTAAATGCTATTTGTCATCCCAGACTTGGATGAGACAGATGCTCACTTTGCTGGAGCTGTAAATGAATTATAGAAAATTAGAATTTACCCGGAAACCCCTTTTAGACTTTGATTTCATTAGAGTATCTCGCTGTCAGGTTCCCAAGTGAAGAGAGAGATGGGAATTCAGCACAACAGAGAATGAAATAAAAGGAATAAACCCATTTCACACAAGTTGAGTTGATGGATGGAGTGAAAAAAACAGAAGAAGCAACAGTAAAACGGTGAAAATGTGCAGTGGGGAAAAAGAAGAGGCGATAGAATAAAGGAAGTGCTGCAGCGAGGCCTTGCAGGTTCAGAGAAAAAGAGAGGCTACGACGGATAAAAATATTCTTTCCCAGTTGAAAGAAAACAGACAAAAATGCCCAGGCCAGAAGATACGAGGTATAAAGAAAAACGCTGCTGATTTGATGACTTATTCAGGGTTTCTCCCGAGTATTCTTCCACGGATCTCTTTGAAAACACACAGGTTTGAAGTGTGTGTATTTGTGATCGTGTGTGAGCAGGAGATTGAATAGGGGTGGAATAGACCGAAGGATGGACGCAGAGTGTGAGGAGATGTGACACTGAAAAGAGCAGGATATCTGGAAACAAAGAGAATATATGAGAGGAAGGCAGAAATCAATGCTCTACTCTGTAGAAACAACATAAAAACACAAAACCAGCTTCTCAAAGGCAAAGACCGTAGACCTATGACTGATTTTAAAAAGAAGCCAAAGTAATTCTGGAAAAGCAAAATAAACATGTTTAAATGAACAAACAAGCATTAATGCAAGGCAGATGTAGAATGGGATGTGGGGGGAAAACTACCAGAAAGCAGTAGGAATAAAATATCTACACCAAGACTCGAAATGTCTAAATACTCATTAAATGGCTGTATAAAAAATGTGGCAAAGAAAGCTTTCAATGAAGCTTGTAATTGGACAAAGGTTTTAATTGAAACTGCTTAATTGGTAAAATCCCATTTGAGGGGCTGAAACGCTTTTGGATTAATTCCCATGACCGCAAAAGAATATTTCGACTACTTTGTGAAGAAAACTTTTCAGGCGAAGGCTGTTTAAAATCCAGACCGTGTAAACATGAACAACGAATCGGTTTCTTCCTTCCCAGGTTTGCCTGACCTGTTGTTTGCTTTTTTTCGTGGGTATATTTGAACACTGCAGACTTTTTCTCCTGACTTCTTTCTCATTGTCCATTTATGAATGGCAAGTGATGATTTATACCACAACATTATAGCAAAACATCTTAATGTTCCTCTGGGGATGAGTAAAGAATTATTCAGGTTTCAGAGTTCTACAAATAATGTTGTATACTTTGGATTTAACCCGTTTAAAGCCATCTCCTGACTTTAATTTGTCCACACAAAGTTTTTCTAGGACTGCTGCTGTGTTTCAATATATTTTTTCATCTGAATTTTTTGTAATTGAGGCTCATAAATAAAAGTACCTCTTGTATTTGCCCTTGTTAAAACTTATTTTGGTCTACCACAAGAACGTGGATGGATGATGTCAACAGGAGATTTCTTTTGGAAAGGTCATCCCTTCTTGTGTCCTCCATGGTCCTCATCACTGTGTTGTTTTCTCAGAAGGCACCGGTCTGATAATGTGGCCAGTCCTAATGTTTTTATTGTGGTGCCGTCTGTCCATAGAAGCAGACTGCAAATGAACTTGCCTCTCTTAGAATAAATTACTACTTAGCTGATTGAGAAAATCAAAATTTTTTTATAGTAAAGAAACATGCTGAAAAGGAGTAGGAAGAAACTTTAGCTTATGCTGTCCCACCTCTTTTCCACAAACAAACAGTCAACTCCTATCAACACCAAGCGATACAGGTATGTTTATAAACATTAAAGGAGCTATACCCGGCATCACGTCCAGCTAGTTTAGTTAGCGATAGCAGCTAGTTTTTTAGCTTTGGCGTGACTCTCTTTCTCGGCCAATGGTGTTAAATTTCGAAACTTCCAGATCCTTAGGGGAACGCTCTTACTGGCTGATGAGAATCCGGACTTCAGAAAGTTAACGCTATTGGCAGATAAAGACCGTCATGCTAAAGCTTAAAAACTAGCCGCTATCGCTAGCTAAACTAGCCGGACGTGATATCGGTTATAGCTCCTTTAACAAACCTTCACATAAATTCATGTACAGCAGATACTGAGGTATATATTGATATGCAAATATAGACAAGCCAAACAAAAGAAAACAAAACAGAAAAACAACAGCATTTTTGGGTGGTAACCCGAGTAAAGAATCCAGCTCTCTTTTGTACTTTATGAAAATGGAATTCTTATACAACTCTGAACTTTGTCATACTTGGACATTTTTTCAGCTCATCATCCAGCTTCTTCCACACTTTCACTCCACAGACAGAAATGCTCAATGTTCTTATTGTTGTTCTTGTGTATTGATGTTTGTGATCGAATCGCCTCTGAGGTCTTTATTAACAAACGGATGTTTAAGATGTTGTCTGGGATTCATTTGTTATTTATTCTGGAGCTATGAAAATAAACCAGATCTATCAATTTTTATATATTTGATTTTAAGAACTAATGCCTACACCTCTTCATTAATCAGATTATCTGACAACTTTAAGTCCCTTAAAAATGTTTTAAATCTATATGAAAAGCTTCAAATGATTACGTTTCAAGATGATATCAATAATGTGTTTTATCAACAGCTTGCATCACAAAATCTGTATCAGCCAATGCTGGTTTTGCACCAAAGCTGGGAGCAGTCTGGGCTGCACCGTCTGTGCTGCAGGGAGCATCAACCTTTCCACGGCATTGTGGGGAGCAGGAAAATATCCAGGCTTCTAGCTGCTAAATGAGCAAACAGAGGCCTGATGGTTTCTCAGTTTAAAAGGACAATCTGGACTCGCAGTCCTGGCTCCCAGGCTCCCAGCATGTGTGTGTGTGTGTGTAGCCATGTACACATTTGAAAGAATTTGCTTGCACCAAAATCCGGAAAACTCGGCCTATTGGCCAGAGCTGCCGTTGCTGTGGGAGACAGCTGATTGGGCCTGGGAGGGTAAACAACAGGATGATGGGAAAAGCCAATGGAGGGGTCAAATGTCACCAGAATGGATCACACACATGAGCTGCCACATTTTGAGCATATAGCTAAAGCTGTAGAAAAATCACATGTAGTTACCGCAAATATCCTTTAATGGAAATTAACTCATGGCTATTTTTTAACATGAAATATTATTTCTATTATTTCTATTTCTAGAAATTATTTTAAATTAAATTATTTCTATTATTTCTAATTATTTCTGTATACGCTGTCCAGGTTTCCAGGCCCTCGTGTAACATGTAAAAGACAACCATTTTAGTCATATTCCTCTTCAGTTTATAGTTTATAAAGGCTGCGGCGCGTATTTATTTATATTCACATTGTGGCTTTTTATACAGCAGATAAACAGGGATATGTGTATATACCGTATGAGCTCAGGGTTAGCTTGGTTTTTATAAACACGCAGAAAAACTAGAAATGTTTCCTGAATTTGTTTATCTTTTTTGTAGCATCTTTTTTTTACTTTTGCCGACCCCAAGGATCTTCATAATAACTAAGGGTTCTGATTGTACCTGTGCTGACAACATGTGGCACGCTTGTGTGTGCAGTCAATGTGTCAATGGGTTGGGAGGGGGGGGGGAGAGGGGGGGGGGGGGGGGGGGGGGGGGGGGGGGGGGGGGGGGGGGGGGGGGGGGGGGGGGGG
>JBBDHI010000007.1:21338367-21349009 GCA_037177115.1 Craterocephalus stercusmuscarum
TTCGTCCAGTAGTAAAAGACAGGAAACAGGGGTGCTGGCTGAAGTTCAGGAAGTAATGGTGCTGGGCATAAAGCCCACTGAGTACATAACACACTCAGACTTAATGCAAAATATGCATATTTTTAAAGCCTAGACTAGAGTGATGCCAACAATAATATTCTTTTTAATTGTTTTACTGAACAATCAAAAATACCAAATATATTTTTCCAGCCTCTCAAAGGGATTTTGACTCGTATCTGGTTGTTTCTTCAAAAGTTGAAAAAATAGTCTTTCAGAAATTTGTTTTTTTTCCAAGCTTTTCCTCTTTTAAACAAAGCCTTCGGTCTGATTAACTTAATATTTTATATACAGCTGACAGACCCACATGCCGATACGTTTGTCAAGTATGATCAAGTTTCATACTTCAAACACAAAAGTGTATGTTTTGTGTCAAAATTCACCTCCAGTGACGTACAGACTATCGCTTGACATTTTTATTTTATGCAGCAGTGTTGCACAGGGATGATAAGGGTCTTATTTCACTCTCAAGCCTAATTTAAATTAATATTCTTGGCACTGATCTCTGTAAAATGTAAACAAAACACATTTCTGTGTCTGATTAGAAATTTGTCCTCAGAAATACAGAATGGTTGATATGATGCATGTGTTAACTTGAAGAAGCATTTATGTTTGTTTTCAAAGCTGAACTGGTCGGATCACTCTGTACCGCTACAAATGCATGTTGGTTGAAAGTGTGAGCCCCCGGTGCTACTGCTGTATTAAACTTGCAGATGAAGTCATGACATGAATGAAAAAACACACTCATCAAAATGTAGCTGGTAGCAGCTAATTCCCCACTTGGATGTCATTAAACCATAACAGACAAAAGGGAAGCAATAAAATAATGTCATAAAAATGACACCAAATCAGAAAACAATTTGGAAATGATGATGAAAATTGCGTTTCCCTGTTTTATGCAGGCTAACAGAGATGACTGTATTATCCAATGTGTTCAAGTAATAATTGTAGCAGGTCTACACTCTGACCAAGAGCTGATTTTACCAAGAGTACACACAGAAATTCTCATCTAATGTTCAATAAATCATTAATAAAATTGATCTTCAGTCTGAACCTCATCACATTTGCCTTTTAAGGAGACCACGGAGCAACGTTTGTGTAATTAATGTCCTCAGATGTAACTTTACACACAAATGATCATCGCATGTGAACAGTGTCTGATCAACATTGTACACGAGTAGACTTGGAGAGGCATGACGGGAACAATGTTTGCATTAAATTCATTTCCTCCTAATTAAATTAAATTTATGTTCCCATTTCATGAAGCCCTGGGTGCTCCCAGTTCCTCATTCTGTCCTGCTGACAGTGTTTTCTCTGTTTGCAGTCAGGAATGCCCCAGACTGTGTGCTCAGGCACCATGTTTACCACTCCCAGTGGCTTCAGCCCTCATCTGGCCTGTGCTGATTCTGGGGAGGAGGAGGAGGCCCCACAGGAAGGCCCGGGTCCTGGAGCTTGTCTGCCTGAGGGGCCCCCGATCACCTCTGCCTCCCTGGACACCCTGATCCAGAACCTGGTGCCCACTGCTGACTACTACCCTGAGGTAAATTGAAATTTATTATGGTCACTACTGTTAATTATAAACTCTATCAGACTCAGAAAGTTCATTTAAGTTTATAGTCCTAGTGACAGTACTGCCAATTAGATTATTAGGCCCGAGTCTCTCCCTGAAGTGTTGTTTGCTGTCTTTAATCACAGCCAGCAGTGCTGTTTTTATTGATGTAGCAGGAGCTTCTTTCTAAATGTCTCTTTTCTGTCCTCTGACAGAAAGCCTATGTATTTACCTTCTTGCTGAGCGCTCGTCTGTTCATTCCTCCTCCGGAGCTGCTGGCCAGGGTGTGTGAGCTGTGCATCAAGCAGCAGCAGCTGGATCAGAGCCCACTGGATACGGTCAGCACTGCACCACAGATAAATACAGCTAATGAACAGGAACATCAGACTCATTCAGGATAAGGAGCACCTCTGTTTCCCCACACGTCTTGATGTTTTGTTTTGCAGGCCGAAGCACTGTTCTCTTGATTAAAACACAGGTGTAAACCCAAATTATTTCTTTCACAACAGGCAAAAGTGCGCAAGTTTGGTCCCAAGATCCTGCAGCTGCTGACCGAATGGACAGAAACGTTCCCGTCTGACTTCAGGGATGAGAAGATGGTCGGACACCTGAAGGACATCATCCATAGGATAGCCCCGTGTGATGAGGTACGCCTGACATGCCTGTGAAAGTCATCCAATTACAGCTCGTCCACTTTTTTAAGGTTGTAAACAACAAATCAAACGGTTCGTTCTCGCCCCGAACAACTAACCTGTGCATGAAAAATGACACTGAAGGAGTAAAATGGGCATTGAAAAGTGACATCAAAGTATTCTGACCAACCATGCCTATGTTAGGAAGGTATAATGAGCCAGATGTGCTGGGAAATAATGGTGAGGAACATGATTTCATTATCTTTCCCACCTCTGTGATGGGATATGGAGCCAAAGCGCGAGTGTGGTGTAAGCAGTCACAGCCCAGCTGTTATACAAGCTTACATTGCAGGAGAGAGAAGCAGAGAGAGAGAAGGGAAGGATGTTAAAGGAGTGGCTCTATCTGCAACCTCGAGGGAAAATAGAGGGAGGGAGATGGATGGAGAAAATGGGGGGATGGGATACAGGGCCACAGAGAGCAAAAGAAAAGGTGAGGGAGGAGGTCTGTGATGAAGTCAGTGGAAAAGTAGGAAAAATTGAGGGAGGTGGAAGGAAGATAGAAAGAGAGGAAGGGCAGGTGGTGATGAATGTGCTGCTATTTGCAGCTGGCTGCCTTCGGCGTGGGTGTGTGCGTACATATGGGAGCTGTGACTCTGGGTCATTTATGAGACAGACTGACCTGATGGCCTCTGTAAGCGGTCACATACATGTAGAGGGAGGGGTCCACAAGCACACATTCCTGAACACTAAACACTGCACTGTTGCCTCAATATGAAACGCTTATAAGCATTTTCATTCATGAAAATCATTGCTTTTATATAAAAGTTGTTGGTAAATTGAAGCTTATCTTATTTAGTTTAAAATGAATGCAAAAAAAAAATTCTGAATGAAAAGAAGCCACAGGTTTTAGCAGCACTCCCACCCTGGCAACAATCATGCCTGTCACTACTCCACAAGCCATTAATGTATTATTCATTAAAGATGTTATTGATGACTCATCCTCTCATCTTTCGCCTCCACTCCAGGCATACTGGAAAACCCTGAACCAGGTGCTACAGAAACTGAGCCAGAGGCTGGCCCTGATGAGCCAGGGGGAAGAGAGCATTATCAAGGTCTCCCTCAACGCTTCCTCCATCTCTGACAAGCTGGCGGCCTTCAAGACCAAGCCTCCTCCCATCCAGAAGGACATTCTCTCCATCTGCAACGACCCCTACACGCTGGCACAGCAGCTCACCCACGTGGAGCTGGTGAGGCTGGGGGAAGGGAAGCGAGGAGTGAGGGGTTTAGGCAGAGGTCAGGAGAAGAGAAGGTTACAAGGATGGACAAGGAAGGAGGGAAAGGATGGTGGGGGAGTAGTGAGAGACTAAGAATGTTGAAACATGAGTAGACATGAAGTTAAGGGCGTCAGAAAAAGGGCGATGAGGAGGACAGGAGGAGGTATGTATGTGGGGGTTTATAAAAAAAACAACAACAAAGAAAAACGGTGACAGTCATTAGAAGGGGCAAACTTGCGTGTTTTGTAGTATTTTTAAACCTGATTATAACTTCTTAGTTATTCCAGCGCTGGTAACAGAGAGAATAATGCGATCAGCCATGTCCCAACAAAGGGTCTCTGCAGCGTCCCGCACACTGTTTGCATGGTGCCTTTAGCTAATTCATGTGTATCTTGATGTGGGCACGTCTATCCGGGGGTGGTTGTGTTTCTGTGTGTATTTGTGAGTGTGCCTGAGTAAGCCTGTGCTCTTGTCTGAGCGGTGACATCACCCCAGAAGTCAGTGATGTGCCGGGGGCTGCAAACAAAGGGGATAAAACACTGCGGATGTATGCGACCTGACAGCTTCACACTCTGACACACACACACACAGAAAGAGCGAGGCTGGGACAGACAGGCATGTGCACTTCATACATTCTGAATTCATTAAGTCTTTTGTTGGTTTTAGCATGTTGCTAGTGATTTATCTGATTGTTGTCATGGCGCTTTCTGTCTTTGTGTGTTTGTTTTGGATGGTATCTTGCAGTGCGATGGGTCTAATGAGTCATTCTGATTTGCACATGTATGTGACTGAGCTGCTGTCTTTTAATAGATGTCTCAAATGTCACTTTGAGGAAATATGATAACAATGAGTCACGTCAATGAGTCATTACTTCCATGTATCGATTGGTTTCCATTACTGAGATGAGAGCGTTATTAATGGGAGTACTCCAGTTAACGTGCACATGTGCATGTGTATGTACTTGTAGTACTCTTGCTAAAAGGCCACTATTATGTTCACAGAGTCACACTGAGGTGGACCTTGCCTGCCTTGTGGCGGCAAAAAATAAGTTCCTAGAAAGTAAACTTTCACATTTTTTTAACAAAGACTTACATATAGACTTAGGCTAACAGTTGTTCTTTTATGTTGAGTCTAATAGAAACATAAATTCATGATTGAAACGTGACTGATTGCGTCTGTTTTCCAGGAACACCTGTGTCATATTGGGCCAGAGGAGTTTGTCCAAGCCTTTGTTCAGAAAGACTCACTAGATGGAACACGGGTGAGCTTTCATTTTGTAAATGTATGTATATTTTGTGTGTATGTGTGTGTGTGTGTGAAAGAAAATTATGTAAACAAGGGAATTAAGGCATATGAATGAGGAGTTTTGCAACACCCGTGGAGCAGCCTTGTCAGATTAAACCCAGGGGGTTTAAGTCAGGTTTGCCAGAAAGGGGATCCATGAGTGGAGAAATTGAAGTTTCAGTGTTGCAGAGAAAAAATAATCCTCCTGAAAACAACTCTCTTCCTCAAATTTTGTTGTGATCTTGTGATCTGCTGACTGCAATTGTCCTGAGATTCACTACTAGGTGGTTTTAACCAAGTGCACACTACAGTATTCACTTCTAGCCAATGTTACAAAGGCTTCATTGCTGCTGTACAGCCCTTAGCCAAAGTGAAAATGGATGAAGAAAAAAGAATAACAAATAAGAAAACTATCAGCATCAGTTGAAAATAGAAACTGGTGCCCTTTACCAAATTAAAAGTCACCAAGAATAGCTTCATTTGCTCTGCATCCAGCCAAATGAGCTAATTACTATTACATGCAAACGGCCCAGTTTTTGGCCTGCATGTGTTGTTATATTTCAGTAAAATGGTGAAATATCCACTATGGTTTGGGAAAAATAAAATTCTGTAATAAACTTCTGAATGTGTTTGAAACTCCTCTATTTTGCTAAATGTAATAAACTCAATAGTCTTCGCTCTTGATGCATTTCTGTCCATATGTGTCTCTTTTAGTTTTTTTTTTACATAAATTAAAGTTATCAGGTATCATTGTTTAATTGGAAAACATAGCCATGTTAAGCTTCAGTTCTAACCTCTATCGGTCTATCGCCACAGGATCAATCTTTTCTGCTCAACCCACTTCTGCAATTACACACAGATAAGCAACAAAATGGGCACATCATTCCTCCTTCTTAGTCCCTCATTGAAATGCTGTGTAGAAAAGCTTCAGATAAGATTGCATATCTGGAGTCTGTAAACTGGACAATATAAAAACTGTATTTCAGATAAATGTGAATTCGATGTATCTGAAAATGAACTTATGAGTCTGTGTTATCTGTAATGACAAAGAACATCAAATACTCAAGAATAGCAAATGCAGTGTTATTTTTCCGTGGATTAATAACAAATATCTGAAATGTTCTTTGTGGCTGGTAAGATCTGAATTACAGATATTGTTGTATATATTCAATCTAGCTAAATGACCAACGATGGCTCCCCACATGAGCCATTTGAGCAGCAGAGCTAAGAATGGAACTGCACTGTGTGCTGAGTGTTTGGACATCTGGATGCAGCACATGAAAAATGAACTCACTTGACATTACTGAGTATGAAACTGCCAGTCAAGTTAATTTATTATTGATTGACTACCATAGCTGCTATATGGTTTTTGTTAAGTCTAATGCTGATTGTTTGATTAGCATTTGCTTTTAAAAGGCCAAACGAAAGTCATGAGGCTGAAATGCCTCGAACACAATGTTGTAAAACTGCAGCACAATTTGTGGAACAAATCCTTCCCTTTGCAGGTCATTACTTTTCCTATTTGATATCCATGTCTATTTTTCTTCTCTTGTGTCTGCCTATCCTATTCCTATTTTATTTCTTGCCCTCCATCAGCTACTCCACCTCTACTCTCATTTTTGTCATTCACGCTCTCATTGGGGGTGAGAATATACACAAAACTAATTGGTGTCCCTAGAATTCCCTGTGGTTGCACTTTATACTCATTTTTGCTGGTGTGCGTGTGTGTGTGTGTTTGGGTATTTGTGTGTGTTTGTTTACCAACAGGAGCCATGTTTCAGTGACCAGAAGAAAAAGACTTCCAACCTGGAAGCTTATGTCAGGTGGTTCAACAGACTGTGCTACTTGGTAGCAACAGAGATTTGCATGGTGAGTGAAAAATGCCCGCACACCATCCCTTCACTTATTCTGACACCGGACTACAGAAGCAAACAGATGGCACACGAGATAAGCTACACAGTGCAGGGGAAAAATATTATGGCAAAAGGGAAAATGCAGAATAAAGCAGCAGAATATGGTGTCTGAGATTTACCTCTAAAACATACGGTTTATTCACATGAGAAATTTATAACATGAAAAATCATGTTCTTTTGTTTCTTTTCTTTTTTTTTACTGTTCTTTTAGTTTGGATCAAACTCCTTTGTGCTGTTTAATTTTCTAAATTAGTAAGTCTTTATAGACCTTCTGTAGGGAACCCTCAGTTTAGCTGTTATATAGCACCACTGCCCCCTCATGGTTACTTCTGTTATTACAGTTTCTGTTGTAAGGTTTGTGTTTATCAGGAAGAAGAGGGCTAAATTTATGGAGGAAAAATTGGATCCGGTTGATAAAAGTTTTTTTTTTTTTTCACCCTCTTTGTACAGCCAGCGAAGAAGAAGCAGAGGGCTCAGGTTATAGAGTTTTTCATCGACGTGGCCAGGGAGTGTTTCAACATTGGAAACTTCAACTCTCTCATGGCCATCATCTGTGGGTTGCCATTTTTTAACAGTACACTGCTGATAGATCATTTTTATTTGTTACTAAGCATTTTTTTTCTGTAGCTGGTATGAATATGAGCCCAGTATCACGATTGAAGAAGACTTGGGGCAAAGCCAAGACTGCCAAATTCTTCATACTTGAGGTAAACTCTTCCCCATTTTCCTCTGATTAGAACAGGAAAGGTAAAAACTTGAAGCTGACATTGTCTTGTGTGTTTGTGTTGGCATTAACAGCATCAGATGGATCCTACAGGAAATTTTTACAACTACAGGACTGCCCTCAGGGGGGCTGCCCATCGCTCTCAGACTGCCAACAGCAACAGAGAAAGGGTTGGTCTGATTTTCTTAGAATTTGTGGGTTGTTGCTCAGTAGTCTGTTGGAACTGAATATTGTAAAGTTTTTGAAAATGCAACAAACATTAAATACTTATTTTTTTAAATTTCTTAAACTTTTATTTCAAATACACAACAATAAATGTTATTTTTTTGTGTGTCTTCACTGATAAACAATTTTACTCTGAAAATATAAACAAATACACTCGTTAGAAGTTTGCAAAGTTAAAGGAAGACAAAAATATTAATAAAATGTAGAGAAACACAATTTGAGAGGATTTTTCAAACAGCAGATTAAGCAGATTAAGGGTAAGGGTGTCAGGATTATTAAAGGTATTAAAGGGGAAGTTTGGTATTTTTCAACCTGTACCTATGTTGTAGCATGCTAGAGGATTGCGTGTAAATATCAATATCGTCTGAAGGAGTTCGAGTTGCGCCACAATTGTCTGGGTGAGTAAATGATCGTATAGCATGCTACAACATAGGTACAGGTTGAAAAATACCGAACTTCCCCTTTAAAGGAGCTATATCCGATATCACGTCCGGCTAGTTTAGTTAGTGGTAGCGGCTAGTTTTTTAGCTTTGGCGTGACGCTCTCGTTCTCAGCCAATGGTATTCCCTAGGGGAACGTTCTTACTGGCTGATCGGAATCCTTTCCGATATCCACGTTCCGAAAGTTAACCCCATTGGCAGAGAAAGAGCTTCACACCAAAGCTTAAAAACTAGCCGCTATCGCTAACTAAACTAGCCGGATGTGAGCAAACTTTAAATGAGCAAACATAAAAGAAATCTGTATCAGGGCTCACCACTTTGTGGTCTGTCTGAGGATCACCCATCAGGTCAAAAGATTTTTTTTTGGACAAGTTGGCAAATTAATCTGTTTTTTCAGCACCAACAGCGCATGATGCGAGACGTTTAAAGAAATATCAGCACTAAAGGCCGAGGCTGGAACCCACTGGACATGCATGACGGCTTCAAGCGGCACTGCATGAGAAACTTATGTGTGATCAAACCACATTGGCTGTATGAATATCGTCTCTGAAATTATTTTTACTCAGCCGAGTGAGGACAATTTGAGACTTCATTTTGCACAACTAGAACAGATGCAGAATGTGCTGGAGCTGCCTGTATCTGACTCTGAGGAGGCAAAATGGTGATAAACTTTAAGTGCTTGTGAAAAAGAAAATATAAATTCTGATTTTTGTATCTTTGTTCTAGAAAAAGGGAAAATGTAGAAATAAAATGTTTTTTGGAAAAGCGGTTTGTACCTCGTAATAAACTGTCATCCTGTCCGTTTCCCTCAACAGATTGTGATTCCCTTCTTCAGCCTGCTAATAAAAGACATTTATTTCTTGAATGAAGGCTGTGCCAATCGCCTGCCCAACGGACACGTCAACTTTGAGGTGCCTGTTCTCCTGATACTGCATCGTTTGTTAATAGCCTGACCTACACATATTCAGTCGTTAGAAGGGCTTTGCATAGTATCTTAGATTTTTTTTTGTCTTTTTTTTTTTTAGAAATTTGTGGAATTGGCACGGCAAGTTGGAGAGTTCATGACGTGGAAACGGGTTGAGTGTCCATTTGAGGAGGATCAGGCCATCCTACACTACCTCCACACTGCACCCATCTTCAGTGAGGATGGTGAGAAGTGATTTATTTTGATGTTGATGTTTTATTTAGGCATCATGGTTTTGTCAGTCACTTTAGTCCAGGCCGAAGTATCTTACTTTCTGAATGAATCTGCCTGAACTTTTGCTGTCAGAGATAAAGAATCTCAGCATGTTACTATGTTTTTCTGACACATTTTGCCAGGATCATCACGACAAACACTCACGAGTCATTACTATGCTCCTTTTTGTATTCCCCAACCACATAATGGGAATCTGTAAACCATCAATCCCCCCAGTACAAATGGGCGGTTTCTGAACTGATGAATGTAGATTCCATTAACATAGATATGCTTCCATTCAAGATGCATTTTAATAACTTAACTGTACTTTTGACTTCTGCTTCCACCTGCCATGAGATTAAAAAAAGTTTTTTCCTTTTAAATCTGCAATATTTATTTTATTCGGTATACACATCCTTTAACTGCCTTACCTCTAAACACACCCTGCCTTTCTCCCCTTCTCTCCAGGACTCTACCTTGCATCCTATGAAAGTGAGAGCCCGGAGAACCAGGTAGAGAAGGACAGATGGAAAGCGCTCAGGTGAGAAGCAATGAAAAAGGAAATGTTATGAAACCTAAACACAACACTCTTTCTTTTAACAACCTTCTGCCTCTTTTATGCCGTCAGGTCTAACGTCCTGGGAAAGACATGAAGCTCTGACGACGACCGACCCTCCCACCAACGAGGGAGCGCGTGTTCTCTTTGCACTAAACTGAACTGTGAAGGAACCTGAAGCTGGTACTTAGGTGTTTTTCTATCAAGAAATTGTTTTGGGGAAACAAAAAAAAAAAGGGGGGATGGGGGGGGACAAACGAAAAGAAACCAGATGAACAGGATTCATCAAAGAGCGTGAACAAAATAATTAGGGATGTGAAGATCAGAAAAGCGGGTAATGGTATCAGTGTAGAGGGACAGTATGCGACACGGCTTCTCCATCCTCCTCCCCTTCATGTGTGTTTACTCTGTGAAGATGTTTACTATTTTAGAGAGTACAGTTACAGGGAAAACCACTTTATAAAATGAACTGATGCTGTTTGATGTATTTTCCTGCTCCTCTCCTCTTTCTCTCTTTCTCTTCGCCCTCTCATCTGAAGCCTCGCAGGCTTCACTTACAAAGTACTGTAATGAAACATTATGATGTGAAGGGCGCTGGCTAGCCCTTATGTGTTGTCCAGTTTTTTAGGTCTACTGAAGGAACGGCCGCCGTGTGTATGTGGGAAAAATTAAGCGACAACATACCTGTGTGTGTGTGTGTGTGTGTGAGAGAGAGAGAGAGATGTAGCTGTTCATTATTTGTGTCTGTTCATCCTTTCTCTAACTTATGTTGCAAGAATTGGAGAACATGTTTGTGGTTTATCTCTTCTCG
>JBBDHI010000007.1:21361747-21377287 GCA_037177115.1 Craterocephalus stercusmuscarum
ACCTATGGAAGAGGAAGTTGTGCTTTATTGACTAAAATCTTTTGGCTTGTAGCAACAGGATGTGTGTGTGTGTGTGTTTTATTGAAGCCGACATTCAGATATTCCTGTTTTTGCTGGTTTTTGTTTGGTTTTCTTGTCATCGGGTTCTTGTCCTAAATTTTTGTACTAAAAAGTTGACTTGGATGCAGTTCATCTTGCGTTATCTTTGGGTCTTTGGTGTGAATAGGCCTGCAAAAGAACAAGATGAAAGCATTCACAAGGGGAATTTTTCTGGCACACTGTGCACATAGTCAGGTTTTTTCCACTTTGTTTTCTGGTGGGATTGCATCAGAGAAGTGGCATCTCTCCTTCAGTATGAAGTAGTTCTTTTTTAAACAAGTGCTACACTTACCTGTCAATTTCACTAACCTGCTGGGTACTTTTTTCCTCTTTGCACTGGCATACAATCCCATTAAAGCTACTCTGGAGTCTGTTAACAGTTTTGACTGTACTGTGCTATTTATTGATGCAACTGATTTGTCATTAGATTCCTCAACATGTTCACATCAATGGTCCTACAAGAAAGTTTATTTACTTTGTTCAGAGGGATTTTACTACTTTAAATTCTGCTGTCATGTAAACATGCATGATTTCTTCGTGACTGATGTATTAATGTGGGTGCATGTCGCTTGCACCTTGGTTGCATGTGTTTATCTCATGTGCATCCTTGCGATACAGCTTTCAGACATGTGGCTGCGTGAGCCGCATCAGGAGTTTCTGTCCGTGATCGTTTGAGGGGCCGACAGAGGCTCCTCTCCCAACAGCACGTTGTAAGAAGAGACCCGCCTCTCCCTTTAGCACCAACTCTCACCACCTGAAACTTGAATCTTTTACCACTGGGATCACAGGCTGAGGTATTTCTGCCTGTGTGTGTGTGTGTGTGAGAGAGAAAGAGAGACACACTACCACACAGCATGAGTGGCATTTCTGCCACTAAAGCTATGCCCTCCACAACAGGGTGCTCACCTTTCAGCATGCACGAGGGCGAGGGCACCAACAGGGGGCAGCACTTTTGCAGCTGCACTGGAAATTATGATGTTGAATATTTCATTGACAGTCCGGACAATTTCCCCTCATTAAAAAGAAAAGAAAGGCAGTGTGATTACCCCGCCTCTTGGCTTAGTCACAGGCGGTGTCTGATCTCGAGCTGTTGACCAGAGGAGCACTCGCTCTTCTTTGTGTCCTCACTTTATGACAGTTTTACGCTCACAGATACAATATGGCCCGCAGTCGTTAAGTGTTAAGCAAACTGTCACTGTGGACATCTTGGCTTACAAGCTTCAGGTGTTTGCAATTAACACCCACCAGCTCCCTCAACTCACACACACATATAATGTATGGTGAGCTTGCTATACAGGCATCCATGTGTGCATTCATTCATTACTTACTGTTGAACACCTCTGTGGTGCCTGCAGTTATTGGAATCATGTGGAGGCTGTTTGTGGCTCTGCATAAGGGGAGCCTATTGTCATCCCTTCAACTCGCCTTTTAAGACTGAAACCGGTCTGATAGGGAGTACAAAGTCTGCTGCATGGTATCCACAGGTTACAGCTTCTCCATTGTGATGATTGGCTGTCTGTTTGTCTTTTCTGACTGTGACTTGAACATCTTGGAGTTTGGACAGTTTGTCACTCAGAAGAGTCGATGACAGATTTTGTCTTTTGGAAATTCCTTAGATGTTTTTTCTTTTTTTGCAGTTATGGGGTATCAGCTGTGGTCTGTTACCAGTTGCAGGAGCTTGAGTGCGTCTTGTTATAGCCACGACTGAGCTCATTCAATCTGTGGGGCATCGAAGTCTTTGGTGTTGGTGTATATGAGGTCTAGAGGTCAGGCCTCTTGCTGTGCAGTTGGATCAATTTCCATCAGATAAGAGCTCATTTGCACACTAAACGGAGGACACAGCCCCCCGTATTTGCGTGTTTTTGTTTATGTATATAATTGAGAGAGCATGCTCACAGCAGGGTTCCATGTGCACATTCCTATAAAAAATATGAAGTATTGCTTTCTGGATGTTATAGTCTCTAAATTCCTATATATGCTAAGGGGTGATCATTTCACTCCCTACATAGTCTGCAGCGGTGTGATGGCTACGTAAGCTTAGAAATACTCTACTCCCCTCAGCAGCCTGTTGGTGTTAGCCGGCCTGTCTGGGGGATCAAACTCTCTCCTTGGAGGCAGAGGGGAAACCGCACGCTCTCCCTGCCTAGCATCCTGCTCTACCACCTGGAGGAGGTGAGGGGGAAAGCCAGATTTTTGGAGATGGAGGCCCACAGTGGGGCCACCATCCCCCCCAGGGCAGCATTTGTTTTTAAAGCCATAATAAATCATACAGGAAGCTTGCAGCTACCTAAAGGCCTGCAGCCTTTTGCCACAGGAAGAATACACCAGGCATTAATGGCCATTTCAAAACAATAACTGCAGGAAATTTCTCTCTATAAATGGTTTTGTTTTAGATTTGTTTCACCTCTGGCTGCAGCAGCGTTAAAAAGCTGGACCACAGCACATACCTAGCACAGTGTGTGCACACTTTTTCGCCTTGTTTCTATACGTGTGTGCTTGCAGGGGTGTTCTTTGTGAGCATGTGTTTATTTTGATGTCTGCGAGCGCATGTTTTAGTGCGTGGCTGCATTGCTTTGGATTCTCTGTGTAAGAAGTCGGTTATGAAGTGGGTATCCTGTGGCATAAAATCCAGGTGGTTTTATTGCTTTATACTGCAGGAGGAAGGGGGTTTCAAACTGGGGAGTAAAATATACAATCTTTAAAATACAAAACAGTTCGTGCCCCACTGTTGCACTGAAACAAGCAGGACCTACTTACAGATCGGAGTTGGTTTGTCTGCAGTATAGTTTTTACATAAACATTCAAATTATACATTCTTTTGCTCATCTGTATAATTTCATGTCCTGTACTTCTTTGTGTAGTTAATATTTTAGATGGGAAAATTGTAAGCAGTAATTGTGTTGGTTGGACGGACACTTGGCCTCCCTCAGCTTTGTATTCAGCATCATGTCAGAAACTACAGACACCACTGTGGTATATCCAGCAGCTGTGTAAGCCTCGTCTCCTCAGGTTACGTCTATCCCTCATCTAATGTCTGTGGTTCTCTGGTCTCTGCCAGAGGGGAATAAAATTGAATGACTCCTCCTGATTTCTTGGTCTTATT
The DNA here is from genome assembly GCA_037177115.1 of Craterocephalus stercusmuscarum. Lineage (NCBI taxonomy): Eukaryota > Metazoa > Chordata > Actinopteri > Atheriniformes > Atherinidae > Craterocephalus > Craterocephalus stercusmuscarum. Next base: position 21,364,950 of record JBBDHI010000007.1, read on the forward strand.
TGGAAGCCTTTGCAAGGCGTACAGTGGGCTGCGTTTATTTGTAAAGGAGAGGGCAATGCTCCCTCTTGAATAACTGGAGAGGTTTAGTGGAGAGATGGATGCATCTATATTGCTCAAGTGTCAGCCTGAGGTGAAGATTTGAGTTCAAGTTGGGTTTCTATGTGAACAACTATTCTACAAGATTGAATTTCAGCGACTATGTATAAACCCAGCATCAGTTTTGTGTTAGATCCTTCAGTAAGCTCGCTACCAATGTACCACCAATGGTTCATGTCCTCTTGAATGAAAACGACTCATGATGCCGTCCTGTAAAGTACCCTTTCTACAGGCGGCAGGGGGGTAAAACAAAGTTCCTGCATGGAACTAAATATTATTCCAAAATGTTTCCCTTATTCAATAATCTTGTTGTCTAAAGAAAGAAGGAAGCGTTGCATGGGTGGGGCAGTTATGCACAGCACTTTCATGCACCTTTAACATGTGTTTGAAGCCAGCATGAACATTTGTGTCACAACAGCACTTCCCTTTACGTCCGGGGCAATAAAATTCTTTGTTTAAGGTAGGGATGGGCATTCGATTAAATTGTCTTAATCGATTATCATGAGAATTAATGATCAATTATCGATTAATCATGAACATTTCTAGATTAAAATTCAATATTTTTAACCTGTATTTAAATGAAGTGAAAGTAGAAAAAAACTAGTATGTTTCCTTATTTCGATTTCTATGACAAGTTGAACGACTCTTGTGGCTGTTAAATGGGATTCATTCACTGGTTGCAATGGTAAATATGCTCTTACTTACAAGTTAAGCAACATTCTAAAGATGCGTTCGATTAATTGATTAAAAGCTCATTCGATCAATTAAAATCTTAACGATCGATTAATCGATCATCGATTAATTATGCCCATCCGTAGTTTAAAGTGAAAAAAATGATAGTTTAGCCTAAAATGGATTCTTTGTGCTATAGCCGACAACTCTTACCTCTCTGGGTACCATCTTTAAATTTCACAGGGAGCTGCTTTCACAATCACTAGAGGTTTATATTCTTTGAATGTAATTAAAGTTTGTCACATGAGGATGTTCTGTTCTCCTTCAGTCTGCATCAAGTTCAGATTCATCATTTTTAATGGAAACAATAAAAATCATTCTATAAGTTGGCCTGCTAATGTTAGCTCAGTCTCACCGACCATTATGACTATTCAGAAAGATCACATTGCATCACAAGAGACATTTTGTGGTATTATAACATGTTTGTTTCCAAGGAAACGCTTGTAGTGAGTAAATATGATATTTTACTGAAACACAGCTGATGTAACTTGCTCCAGGTGTGCACATTCACATGCATGTCTAGCCTTTCTTGACCACCGGTTTACCCACACTATGCTCTACCCACCCACACAGAAACAACATACAGACCCCTCCCCACTCTGTCTCTCATCAGTCTTCTTATTAAAGTTAGCTTTGTGAAACCACTGTGTTTAACAGCAGGGCTGACATTCTTCCTTTTGAAAAATAAACAGCTGGACATAGGCCGGCCAGTCGGCAGCCCACGAAGGCCCACAAGGATATCAGGAACACTAGGGCTGGGTGCCAGGCACTGAGGTCCAGGATGTGCAGAACACACAGGACACTGGACAGCATAACGAAAAGTTCTGAACAGACAAGCTCATCCTGCGATTGTAGTTCTGATTCACACTAAACATTGCTGGATGCAATTATAGGCTGAGAAAAAAATCTAATTAGCAATGAGGACTGATTGAAGTCATTACAAGCAGGAAGTTCTGCTTAGCTAGTCAAGAAGAAATCACAAGAGATTGTGATTTTTTTTCTTTCAAAAGGACTCTAAATCCATATGTTCATATTTAAGAATCAAACTGTAGGTCATCACCTCTTGGCTGGGAGTAGAAACAGTCCTATCCAAGCAGAGCCAGTTATTGAGCAACTGCTGTGTGGAGGCATGTTTATATTTATGTCATTGTCTTGTTCTAGGAAAGTCAGAGAACTCAGGAAGTAGTGAGGTTAAGTTTGCTCGCACGCGGCAGCCCCTCAATCGCAATAAAAAGAATTTTTCTTCGACTCGACACCAGCATTAACAAGGTTAATATGTGTGTTGCTTGCAACTACATGTGGAAAAAATTGTTAATAAAATGTTTTATTTGAAGAGTATGTGCCTTGTTACTACAGCGATATGGTATTTGATTATGTGCTTAAAGACAAATCATTAATTACGCATTATGTTTTCAAAAAGTGATTGCTTGGATTTACTGTTGAGCCACTAAAGCTAGGTCGGGGTTAGATATTTACAATGAATTTGTTTATTTAACTAAATTAGAACTAATAAAACTAATAAGTGTGGAGACATAGCTGAACCACTACTAAGCTCTAAGCAGGGTTCAAATTCCCCAATGGGTTTTTGGGACTTTATTTCTGGGTGTGCACCGCAACTTGTCAAGTCACATACACATGCGTGTATATATTAGTGTGCAGCAGCACAGTGAAAAACAGGGTTACTGCCAAAAATATTTTGCTACCACTGTATGGAGCTGATATAATTAGAAACATCTCACATGGGAATGATAACATAATAAAAGTCATGTAAGAATCTGTGCAAATGATAAGCAACAGAGCAGATCCACATGTATTCTAACATTTTCTGTTATCATTCAGCCCTTGAAAAAAGCATATCGCCTGAATAAAACAGCCGAGCCATAATTAACTAAACCACACAGTTAAAGAAAGCAGCTGTGGGCGGTTTGCAGCCATGTTTGTTCATCATCATCATCTGTCACATTGCTGTTTAATGTAACAATTCGTGACATTTAATTTTTACCTGCAGATTGCAACAAAAATATAAGATTGAGTGAATACACTGCTTTTCAGATTCTCTTAATTCTTGCATCCTACCTGTATTGAGAGCTCTCTACCGACAGTAAAAGTCAGTTTGATGACTAGTCTTATCTCTTATGTCATACCGCATCACACGCGAGTGAGCAGGTATCACTACGCCGACTGTTGCACCATGGCTAATTTTGGAAAAAATGCAAGGGGACATTATCACATGCAGGTAGAGAGGATAATGACTAGAGAAAGAGTCAGCGTGCGGCGGCATCCTGGAAGCAGAAGTTGTAAAGTGTGGTTTCTCAGCCTCGGGACGCGGCCGGGCAGCAACGGTTCCAGAAATGCACATAATAAATGTCGCTTTGCCTTCAAACGCGGAGTTTTAAGGTCATGTGACCTTTAGAAACCATAAAACTCAAGCAAGTGGTGCACCAAATAAGCAATTCTTCTGTCAACATTATCGAAACAACAGATCCTGTAGAGACTTGAAAGGGTTCACTTTCATTTTATTTCAGAAACGCACATCATCATCATCAAAATATTAGTGTTAAATAGGACTGAGGTCATTTCTGCTTATTAAGTAGTTGCCACTCAGAGCTGTAAAGCAGTTTTGATGTTTTCTACAGTAACAAACTTGCTGCTGACCCTTCAATAACACATCACAAAGAAGTGGTATCAGGGGTCAAAGTTTATTTATATAGCGCACTTACGAACAAACCTCAGTTTACCAAAGTGCTGCCCAATTCTGGATAATCAAACACTAAACAATCTCAGTTAGAAAAGATCTAAAAAAAATTTACTTCTACACATGGAGGGCTATTATAGGAATCAATGCAAAATTGTCTCAAATTGTTAAGAAATATTTCCAGGGAATTCAATGAAATAAATGAATAAATACATAATGCTGACAGATTAATACTATTCATGTAATTTAAGAAACATCAGAAAGCTTGTTGACTATTTCCAGAGCTCCATCTTTGAATCTAAGGTGAATGTTTTAGGAGAGCCGAGCTCCCTTCAGTTCCCCCGTTATTCAAACCACATGATGAAAGCTTTTTTTAATGGGGGTGGAGTAACTGTTTAATTTTAATGCGTAATTAATTGCTACTACATAAACGTTTACAGTCATCTTCCAAAATGAGGCTTCAGCGATTTGAAGCGCATGTGGCATCAAAGTAAAATTTGATTTAAGGGAACATCTGATTTGCTTCTTTTCACACAGCAATGCTTTGTGTGATGCACATGATTTGCAAACACTATTTGTTTTCATCAGGCTAGAGAGAGCCTCAAAAGGATCAAGTGGTGTGTGAAATCGCAGGGGTGTCATTTATTTCTTCAGTCTTGGACGGGTTTAAAAGCATCACCCCAGAATTATCAATGGTGTCTCTGGAGCAGTTAACTTTGCAGATGGCCTTTGAACGGCCCATTCCTTTTTCTGTGCTCGTGTTTATCTCAACGACGAGGGCAATGACGGCACGATGCAACCTTTCAACAGATTCTGACAGGCCAACCAATCATGTAAAATGTGAAATGTTTATGGAGGGTGAAATGGAAAGAAAAATATTTGTTTTGTGAACAAATATACTGACTTTTAGTATTCTGGTCTTGTAGTTTTTTCCAAGATTATTTAGTTTGGTTCTTTCAAAATATCATCTTTCATTCTTTTTCTTAAAAAATACCCTTGATAAACTGCTTTTAAATAAAGTATTAGGCCATAATAGAGTTCCTTAACATATCAAATAATCACCAAGTATCAAAATATTTTCAGAACCCTCTCCCACGGATGTCATTTTCCCGACAAGCCAGCGCTGCTTCACAGGGAGGAGTTACGAGGTCTAACGGAGCTTTGCAGACACCTGGCAGAACATGGAAACTATTAGGAAGTTATCTTTAATTATCACAAGTGGCAGATGACAAGGTGAGTAGTCTTTTAATAGAGTAGCAAACAAACTCTTTAACACCTCCAGATGGCTGACAACACCGTGGGGTCAAACAGTTCTGATATTCTGATTTTACACTCTTCCCAATGTGTTTTCAGAACAAAGCAGCATTCCTACAAAACATCCCAGCCATTTAATTACCCACTTTGGACAAAAATCCTCAGAAATTAGTTTTCAATATGTTTTTCGACATTCCAGTTATTCCGTCAGGAATGTAGCGTGGCTGGAACCAGCTGCAGGAGGGGGCTCCTGCAAGCACACCTGGATTTATTGGGCAGATAGCATCTCTGGACGTGAACCCAGGCAAGCGGCGAGCCAGAGTCTGATCAGAGGTTGTTTATCTTTCCATTCCTCCCGCACACACACAAGGTGGAAATATAACAATGACTACATCTCTCTTTGGGAGCCTTGGGGTGTAGCTGGAGGTGTGAAATAGAATATAGGCGATCCAGATGTCCTCACCGTGCAGAACGCGCCCCTGCTTAGTGTAAAGCTCCTGGATGGGTTCATCACTCTCCCAGCACCTTTTTAATGAGAGCTGAGCTTGTAAAACTGGGCCCGAAACCTTTGAATAAGCCCTCAGCATCACTGGTGCATGTTACTATGTCACGGCAGGGCAACAAGGCCATGGTAGACCGGGGCACAAGATAGTGCTCAACAACTTAACACCACCGCTTCAGGAAAGGGCATATTTACACATGTCAGGCCTGTTTTCTCTCTCGGTCTGAACTCACTCCATACAAGTCATTTTGTGATTTTCTTTTTTCTCCCCTTGTATCCTCACATCCCAGACCTTGGTGTGGTGGTGCAGCTCTTCCTTTCCCCTCATGTGGGTCTGTATTTATGAATTCAGGAGTGTGACACGAGGTCTGGCATTGAGTTGACCTGAGGCTGCTGTACATCCACAGTGGGTTAGTCTGCTCACTGGTTGTATACATTAGCTCAGAGTTCAACCAGAAGTGAAGTGGGGGAAGGTGAAGATGGTTATCACACACACACACTGTAAGCAGGCATTGAAGTGATGCAGGGAAACTTAAGTGGGTAGTCCATCAGCTGTGCTCAGCCAGCACAGCGCTTTCCAAAAAGCAACTTTGAATTGGCAGCAGAGGACACCAAACAACTGAGTTAATAACAGGCTTCATAAATGGCAGCTTTGGGATGGAATAAGAACATTTATTCATTCATTCATTCATTTTCTGATGGGTTGCGGGAGCAGCAGCCTAAGTAGCCTAAGCTCCTTCGGAGGGATCCCAATGCGCTCCAGCAGGTATATAATCCCTCTAGCGCACCCTGGGCCTACCCCTTCCCTTCGAAGAAAACACTCCACCTTTTTCCAGCTGAGGACCTCGGTCTCAGATTTAGAGGTGCTTATTCTCATCTCGTCGCTTTACACCGGGCAGCGAATCGCTCCAGTAAGAGCTGGAGATCACGGCCCCACGGAGCCAACAGAACCACATCATCTGCAAAAAGCAGTGACTTGATCCTGAGACAACCAGACCAGATCCCCTCAACACCTCAGCTGTGTCTAGAAATTCTGTCCATAAATGTTAAAAAGAATTGTGACAAAGGTCAACATTGGCAGAGTCCAACCCTCAGTGGAAACAAGTCCAACAAAGACTGGCTGTACAGGGACCGGACAGCTCTGAGAAATAAGTCAGGCAATCCATACTCTCTGAGAACCCCTAACAGGAGTCCCCGATGGACAAGGTCCAATGCCTTCTCCAAGTCCACAAAGCTTATGTAAACTGGTTGGGTGAACTCCCATAACCCTTCCAGACCCTGAAGAGGATAAAGCTGGTTCACTGTTCCACGACAAGGACGAAAACCACACTGCTTCTCCTCAATCCGGGACTCAACTATCTGACTGACCCTCCTCTCCAGGACCACTAAACAGACCTTACCAGGAAGGCTGATTTCCTCACCATAAGGGTCTTTTGGAATAAGAACATTTATAGAATTATTTGATGTTATGATCTTAATTAAAATGAGAGAGACACACATCTCAAAGAGAAAAAAACCCTGAAATGGTCAACTTTAATCGATGAAGGCATGCATCTGCTAGCGTCTCATCTCCGCACCCATATGTAACATATCTACAGCATCGCACTGAACCACAGTAGCTGCAGTTAAGCTATCAACACGGGTGTGAGGACATGCGCTGCTCGCTGTCCGAGGTTTGTCCCCCGCTGATTTGAAGACAGTCCTTTACTCTCTGTTCAAATATCTGACTCCCAATAAAGTCAGACTAGAATCACAGAGTCAATCCTGGATTTGTTTTTTAAGCTTGGCCTACTTCTTGTGTGTATCCTCATGCATTCCCCAAGATTTTCTTTGTAGGGGTGTTTGCCAACTTTGCAATGTGCTAATTTGTTCTATAATAAGTGTTAATGAGCGCACAGTGGTGAACACACACTCCAAGTCGTTGCTGTGAAGTTGAAGCACTTTATTTCCAATAGAGTGGGGGGGGGGCTGTCCCCAACCTATACTGCAGAACATGCACATGCTAGAGCTTTCTTTTACATTCTCTGTCCGCGTTCCATCTGTTTAATACATACAGAGCAAACATTTCTGTGCGTTTTTGTGGCGTATGCATACGACTGCGCCTGCCAGTTGGCTCACCGAGCACATGTGTTTTGTAAGTATCGAGCGTGAGCGCGTGTGTGTTCCTACATCTCTGCAGACCATTCAACAGCCCATCTCCTCTATCGGGACTTCTTATCTGCATATTTGCTGTTTCACTGAAGAATCATAATAAAAATGAGTCCTGAGCGCATTTTGGGAGCCAGGAGAGTATATCACAGATGTCCAGCCAGCTCAGGTTACACATGAAATGTCTCGCTTCAACATGTGGACAATCTATCAATTCTACCATCTTTTTCCTCTCATTCTCTCATTTACTCTCAGCCTGCATCCAAATTATGCTCCCCCTACCCTTCAGCACACATCTGGTCTTTTTTTGGACGACGCACCTCTCTCACACATATACGGCCAGGTTAAGATAGAAACCTGAAGGTGTTGAAGCATCAGACTTGCATAAATGCAGTCTAAACCTTGTGCACAATTAAGTATGTGTGTGTTTGTCTTTTTCTGCATCTGCACAGCGTCGCATTTCATGAGTTGACTCACTTCAAAAGGCGGCAGCTCATTCAAGCACACGGCCAAATGAAGGCAGACAGTCTTACAGCACTGTCACTGTTTTCCTTGCTGTTAATACTTCTGAATACGTTTTTGGAATGGAGCAGACCCCTTTTTGGTTTTGTTTATTTACTTGGAGTGTTTTCTCACGTCCATGTGGTTCTGATTGTGTGATTTGGAGCGAGGACAAAGAAAGTGGATGTGTGGGGAGAGTTGAGAAGCGGCGGGAGGGAGCGTCAGAGAGACTAATGTACGCAATGTGATTCTGATGAATGGAATCTAAGATATATGCAAGATGCACAGATGGAATTTAATATTGTAATTCATTCTCCTGTCTTTTAATCACTGTAATTTGCATTAGTAAGCAATGATATTACTGCAACACTACTTTGGCATGCAGAACTCGCCTCATGCTCCATATGATTCCTTTTACATTCTAAACAGAGCTTGACTCTTTAACCACAAAACTATGTATACACGGCTATAACTGCCTAAATTGGCCCTTAAATTGGAGACTTATTTATAACACACAACTGGCCAATAAGGAGACCTAAATCAAGCTGCTCATCATAAAACATGTTGTTGTGAGTCACAGCCAAACCACCAGTACTTTTCTAACCTGGTTTTAATTGAAAGAACTGGCTCTAGATGCAATTTCATTTTTTTCAAGAAGGTGGAAGAAAATGATGCAAGTTGAATACAAGTGCAGTTGTTAAAATTTGCAAGGACGATTAAGATTTTGAATGGCATGAGGCGAAAACGTGGGAGGTGTGTGTGTTGTTGATTAGTTTTGTCTCTTTATCCGCATGCTTTGTTTGAAAAGAAGGTTAAAAAGCTGATTTATAGGATTCTTTGCTATCTTTAAAAGAAGCACCAAGCAAACCACGACAAAAAGTTTAACTGGGGGGATTCTTGCCTGATTAAATAAAAAGGCAAATCTCGCACATTTCCTGAAACACGTGTTGCTTTTGTGTTGGAGTTACTGGCCGATGAGTGACGCCTGAGTGCCTGTAAATGTATCCATTTCATCCACTTTGGCCTGCTGGTTTAAACTCCTGTACGAATGTAAAATCGTACACTTTATTATTTTTTTCCCTCTTATATCTGGTGTGTCTAAAGGAAGCACACACACACACACACACAAAAACCCCAAACTCGGCCTGAACAATGTATTTGACATGCTCATGAATTTTTAAAGCCTCTTTCTTGTTGCTGCCTACCTTTCTACGCCAACATCCTCTTCAAAAGAGCATATATACTTTAATTCCCAGAAAATCCTCCACAATATCTTCCAAGGTTATAGGTTTTCAAGAACACAGACTTGACTTTCTGGACAACATTTCAACCTGGCACATTTAGGAAGCAGAGCTCCTGCTGAGCCTCTTTAAGAAGCAGATGTCTTGGAGACATCTTTCTTGGCAGAAGAATGTCCTGCTGATTTGTTTGAGGCAGATGTTTTGATCAGATTAAAGTGATGTGACAGTTTACTTTTTGGGACAATAACTAACTTCCTCTGTATTTTTTCAGATTTTATTTTGTCTGTTCATGTTTGAACTTTAAAATTCATTTCTCACATTCACTTGGTGTGTGTTTGTTTCTCTACCCTCTCAAAGACGCAGGTCAGATTCTTACTTTTCCTGTCCCGGGTTTTCGATGTTTGCATGTCTGAACGTACTTTGTGGGTTTCTTTCTGGGTTTGGGGACGAAGCTGATGACACAAAAGTTGAGCAGAGTGGTGGACTTTGGGAGGCGGGTGGGGTAGGAGGGTGTGGAAGTCCTGTGTGTACCCCAAGCAAACAGGCCAGATAAGATGTGAATGGAGGGAGCGCAGCTGGAAGCCTTCCTGGTGTGACCCCTTTCTCTGCCTCTCTCACATTCCTCCAAGCTTCCCGTTGCCCTCTTTCTCCCTGTCTCCTTCTATCCTCCCCCCCCCCAGCATCTCTCTTTCTCTGCATATTGTCATTACCCAGCTCCCTCCCAGTGTCTCAACCTATTACACCATCAATTATCTTTATTTTTCAAACAATATCCTCATGTTTGGAGTTTCCTCAGATCATTTTTCTCCCTCTGTGTGCTGTCTCTCCTTCTGTTCTTCACTTAACTGCCTCTTCTCCATCTTCCCTGTCCTCCTCCCCCTCTCAGCAGGACCTCAGTAAAGTGGGGTCAGCATTCAGCATGTGATGCTGTGTCTTTCCTTTGTCTCTCCGCTGCTCTATGACCACGTTTATTAATACTGGTCTCTCTAAACTGGCCGATCGCCTTTCATGTTTTCCCCTGGGCCATGTCCCAGACATGACAGTAGACCCAACATTTCAAAGAAAGGTCTCTCTGCAGGGGCATGTATGATTTCTCACTGAATTTACATGCATGTCTGCATGTTTAGTGCCGAGCTGCCGGGTTTGTTAGCTTTTTTAAGCTAAATCTACAGTATATGTCAGGTTGAAGCTAGCAGGGATGGTGCCGTTCATCAGAAGCGAGTGAGACATGATTTATTCCACATTAAGGCAGAAATATGTGCGGAAGGAGGGGATGGAAGGTAAAGAAAAAGGAGGGAGAAATATGAAACCCTGCCAGTCTGTGTTTTGTTGGAGCGATTGTAGAATATGTTTAGCTAAGTTTGGATGGTGACACAAAGACAGCTGTTGTTGCCAGCTCACTTCTATTTTGGCTACATGTTAGTTCCTCCTGTCATTTTAACCAGACCCTTATCTGTAAATAGTGTGTGCAGATCACACAGTTCAGAGCTGAGTGAGTCCTGGCTTCAGGGATCTAATAACCCAAATGTATCTAGGCTCACTATGATGTTCGCTTGTAGAAATGTGCTGCTCCTGCCCAGTTTTTGCGTTCGATAACCTCACAACCCCTTTATCTTCTAATCGTCACACCCTGTAAATTTGCCTCCATCAGCTCAATTTGCAACCTCTTATGTGCTTTCTTCCACTTCTACACACAGAAGTCCAGCTAAGCTCCCAGACAGCCATCAACAGCACCGTGGCACATGCAGAAAGGAAGCAAATGGACACTGTAATAAGCAGAAATAAAATATGTCATGACATGTTTGTAAATACTATAAACTTCCTGACAAATAAGTGTGTGACAAATGCTCAAATAGAGGCTAATATATGCCTTCTGTCTTCACTGTGGGTCCAGACAGATGCATCTGTGGACACCTGCCCAAAATATGTTTCTGTGGACTGTAGCAGCTGCACATGAGTCAGGAAGACAAATGCCTTCTCATCTGTCATAACTGTAGTTAGCTAGTCCCTGTTTTGGGGACTTTCGCTTATCTAAATCTGAACTGATCATCATTACGAGAGCACGGGAACTGCTCTTCTTGAACTTGACATTTATCTTCACACGCATATCTGAGGAATGTGCTGTTAAGGTAACAGATTGATTCAGTGTGACATTGGTGCTATAATGAAGCCTGTGTGAAATAATGTTATCTTTAGAGGGCGAATTTAAATCTGTGTTTGGATGTCTGACTAATCACTGAGCCGTTGTGACCATGTGGATTTGATTTACAGCGTTTGTAGACTGATCTGCTGTACATGCAGTGGATGGAAGAAGTACGTCCAAGCAAATAATACAACAAGAGCAATGTCACATATGTGGCACCAGCATTAGGAGTATTACCGTGTTGTGAATGGACATCTGCTCTCTCTGCGCATAAACACAGCCAAACTTTTTTTTTATTTAACCCTTTGAACCATGTGCCTTTTTTAAAGCATTTCCCCGAAAATTTCAATGAGTATATCCCTGCAAACATAAGGTCTGTTTGAAAACTGTTGGAGTCACAGTAAAGGACCAGTTTGTTAGAGGTGAGATTTGTTACGGTGTGTAAATACCAGTTTATGTGTTACTGGTGAAGAAGAAATTAAGAGGTTCAAGATACAAAAGAAAAATGCTTAAAGCCTACTTTAGGTCAAATATTTATCATTTATCAGGATAAATCCGAATGATGCAGCTGTAGATCTAAACCTCAATCAAATCTTAGCGCGATACAGTACCGGTCAAAAGTCTTGATATACTTTCTTGTTCAATCCAACTGGTTTGTGTGTCCAAACCTTTTACTGGTACAGTAGTGTATGTGAACATTATCTCTCCACACTCACCGTAAAGCTCCTTTTATTTTCTCGACCATGCATGCTGACACTGGGTCTGGGCTCTCCGTCAGGTGTGCACTAAGTATTAACTGCGACTTATGTTTTGATTCTTCCAGCTCCTTTTGGGTATTTCTGTGTGTACATGTGTATGTATGATTGTGCTATACTTTGGAAGCTGTTCTGTTTCAAGTGGTTTTCAACTTGTCGGCCCCCAGCAGGATATCCTGTAGGGGTTTACTTGTTATTTACAGCAGACTGTGAAATATGCTCTGATGGGTTTCTGTGGGGATGCAACAGGTGGCTGTGTTGGTGTATCCTT
>JBBDHI010000007.1:21377387-21389210 GCA_037177115.1 Craterocephalus stercusmuscarum
AATGGGTGAATGAGACATGTAGTGTCAAAGCGCTTTGAGTGGTCACATGACTAGAAAAGCGCTCTACAAGTACAGTCTACATACTCTACCATTCCTAATAAAAAACAACAAAAAAAAGAACATTATCTCTGATAAAGTGAAGCAGAGATGTTTTAGTACATGCTGCTCAGGTGAGGTCTCCAAAGTAGCCATTGTGATACATTTTGGACATTTGTTGTCATGGGCTCATTTCCACCAGGGGACCAGCTCCGGAGAGTTTGGGGTGGGGTTTTTTGGTAAATCCTGATTTATTTTGCATTTCCACTGCTGTCATAGCATCAAAATGGCTTCTTTGAATTATAACATAGAAGGCAACACAGAAACAAAGAAGTAGAAGGGCGGTTTGGGTTATTTCTTCTTGGCATGTGGCTTTAATCAAGATCCTGCTTTGTTGTTATTCTTCTTTGTTCTTAGTCACACAGGAAGTGATGACTTTATCCACCAATCAACGGGTTGGATCGGCATGACTGACACCCAACAGAGTGGTCCCAAAAATGTAGCATGGCTCAGATTGGATATTCTGGCAGCTGTCGTGTTCTTTACTTGTTTAAACAGAAAAAAAAAACTACTGATCTGACCAACTGGTGTAAACAGGGCCTGTTGGGGAATTTCAGGTTTACCTTACCGGGAAGAAATTTGTGCTTTTTTTCTCATTGACAGCTTTGTTCAGGACATCTTGGCCTTATTGCAGTGGTAAGCATCTTCTTGTTGCGCAAAATGAAACACAAATCCGGTTTAAGTTAGTCCGCTACTCGTCACGTTTTCATTTGTGACTCGTTCAAAACCCAAGACATTTCATGATGTCATCAAAAGACAAGCGCGTTAGCTGTAATTGACGTGAAAGTGTAATGATGTTATATCCTGATCGTTGGTTTCTGGTGAGTAAAGGTCTGACGGGTAACGGGGGTTGCGAGCAGAGGAACTGGATGGGGTTGTGAGTCGGGTGTTGTGGGTTCCATAACCGGTCTAATCTGCTTGCTTTAAGAGGTCAAATGGCCCTTTCACAAAAAACAGATCAGATGACTCGGCTCTAACGGTCCTGACATTGTCTGTCCATCTGCCTGTCAGTCGTTCAGTCTGTTTACAGGTCTGCCAACTGTCAGTCATCAGTCCCTCTGTCATGAACACACACACCCACACACTGCTCTCAGACAAATGTTCTGCTTCAGGACCTGCCATCGGCCTAGCTGATGTTGAAGTAGGAGCTGCGTTGAGTTAGCTGAGCTGTTCGCTAACAGAAAACAAAAGAACCCCGAGGAACACATCTAACCTGGTTACAGAGAGCAAGCCATCATGTTGCAGCACAGGGCTAATATAAACAGGTACAGATATGTACACAAACGGAAAAGCTGCTTTTGCAAACAGATGCGGAACCATGTGTATACATGATGAAAAACACACATGCATGTTTTGCGTGTAATCCGTGAAGCCTCTGAGGACTGTCGGTGCACTCCAGCAGGAAAACATTGAATGTCCTCAGAAGGACGTTTGTTCTCTCCTCACTTCTTTCTTCATCTGCTTTTTTCTACAAACCAAACAACTGTCCCTCTTCACAAAGCGGCACTGCTGTATGTGATTGATATGTGTGGAATAAAGTCTGGCCTCATGCCCCTCTCTCCTGCTGGTTGTGATTGCATGCGGTATTTGACTCTTAAGTCTGGTACACTGCAGTGTCACATTTACACTTTGTGGTGTGGTGTTGTGGGAACACTGGAGGGACTTTTCGAAAAGACGGGCTAAACTAGATTCTTCTTCAAAGTGTGGGGAAAAAGTTTAAAGTGTGAAAAAAAATGCTGTTTTTCATTCTCGCTTCTTTCACACACTGACACAAACAGACATGTGTGCACACTTAAGGTACTCCGATGCCCCTGTATCCAATTAGACATATTCTGCACATGCAGCCCATGTGTGAGCGGTATGACGATACCTTCGCTCATGGAAGCGCGCTCACACACTGCAGACGGCTCCGGGAAAGCATCAGCAACATACGCTTCCAACAAAAGAACCTGCATCTGGCTGTCATAATGAACAGCAGTGCCTCCTCCACCGAACAAGAATGAAAGACATTTGCAATATCCTTCTGAATGTCTGAAAGAAAGAGGTGTTCTTTATGTATAGTGATATCTGCAGCCAAAGAGAATGAAAAGGCAATAAATGACCTTGAATGCTTTTGTCATTTTTTAGCTGTGGAAGCTGTTGTCCATTCTTTCTCTACAGCAGATGTTCAGCAATACTTTGCATGATGTGAATGTGGAAGAAGTTTGACGCCTTCATGGGATGATCAGTAATTGATGATTTTTCATGCAATTGGTGTAAGACTTCAAAGAAGGAAAAAAAAAGTTGTGGTTCTTTGCATCAAATTGTGGCAGGAATGTTATTTTAAGGCTACCACGCGTTTTCCTCTTTTGGCATCCGCTTCAATGAACTTAACTAGACATCATGTCTTTAAACAAATTCTTCATGCTTTAGCTACGTTCAATCAAACACCCGCGCTATGGGCAGATTTTTGAGTCGGTTGAGTTGCTCTCATGCTAAATCCCATTTGAGGAACCGGGGTCTCGCTTTAACCCTGCTTTTTGCCGGTTTCTCAAATCCCTTGTTAGGCTGAGTGAGGCAGAGCGGGATTCAGCCAAAACCACTTGTGTCACTTTCAATTGTCAAGATCTCGGTTATTATATGATTGGCGCTCTGCTCCTTTTGGACTCTGATTGAGTCAAGATGTTTCCACTGTGGAGGACTGTGTTAGTGCTGCACTGCATGGATAGCACATTATTTCGACTCACACACACCTGCAAACCAACAGGGCTGAGATTCTCATTAGGTGAGCTCGGTGTGTTTTCTGTTACTATTCTTCTGCTTGTTCACTTTGCTGCTTAATTTTTTTGTTATTTCCAATCAATTCTTTATCTTCTAGTCCTCTTCAAGTAGTAATACAGATGCTGAGGCCATTTGCTGCCTCGCTTGTGTCAGAGACGGAGGTGTAACAGAAGGACAGTAAAATTCTCAGAACATAGTAGAACATGAAGCTCAATGAGCTGTTAACCATCATCTGACCTCAGCTGATCTTTCCTTCCACTTTCCCATCCAGGTTTCCACCTTCTTTATAGCTCATCCTTGCTTCATTCTTGCTCTCATCAGCTCCTCACTTTGCTCAGCCTTTCCAAACCAGGCCGATCATCTCTCAGTAGGATTACAAGAGCATTGGAGACCTGGATGAAGATAGCAGATAAGAATATAGGACCCCTGAATGCTGGCAGACTTAGGGATGGTTGAAGAACCGAGATGAAGAGGAGCTTCTAATCCTTGTTGGTGCCAAACAGCCTACGAAGTTCCAAATTTCAGTCACACTATGTGGAGTTGAAATCAGATCTTTGGTATTTCACCTGCTAATGCAGGTTAACACTTATCAGTAATGGTTGTATTTCAAACTGCGTCTGAAAAAAAGATCAACGTGATTAAAGTCTGAGTAGAGCAGAAATAAAGTTTGCCTCATCATAGACAAACGGGTGTTGACAGGAATGATTACAGAAAAGGAAACACGGTTAGCTCCTAAAATACCAGGAAACAAAGCAGCACTCTGCTCTGAGACGCTGCAGGCGCGTCTGGACATCACCTTGACTGACAGATCTCAGCTCACACGAGACCAACTGCGTAGTTGCGAAGCTCCAAATTCACTCAAATTCACTCAAACATGCAAACATTGCACATTTAGGTCACTTCCGAGCCGAGCACAGAGTTAGCAAACTATGAATCCCACTGCATCATGGATGCTGCCAAGGGTGTCTGTGTTGATAGGTTTGGGGCCAAAATAAAGGAAAAAAGAATTTCTGTGGTTGTATATTTTAATATTAATCTGAATTAAATGTTTTTGCTCTTATATGGAAAACCAGAAGACTATGGGGAGTTTAAACCAAAAATAAGTATAAGTTTTCACCAGATTGGCTATTTAGGGAGCAGGATTTGTTCTTTTCCACTCACTTACCCATCCACTGACCCGGGCAGACCTGAACATCTTTGGAAGCGTCTCTTTTTCCTCTCATTTCCTCCACAACTCTCATTGTGTTACTCTCCCCAGAGTATTTTGTGTCCACAAATCCCCCCAACGTAAGCTCTCTTTCTCCGCATTTAGCCCGCATGTGTCACCAGAGACACGCATGTTAGCCTACAAGCACGCTAAGTAGCCCTGTCCAAATTCCTCTGATAGTTTTAATGAAGCCACTTGCTTTATAGGGATCACAGCAGCAGCATTAAATATAGATCTTCAATAACCTCTCTGTGAGTTCCACTATTGTCAGACAGCAGGCATAAGTGTGATGCACAGCCGGATTAAAGTGAGTACTCTGACTGATCGAGTCCCCAGACCGGAGATGAGCAGAAGGATCACCACCTCAGCTGAGAGGCAGAGAGCCGATAATAGATGCATCAAGGTTTAGACCACTATGATGTATAGATAGACCCATCGAAAGACTGTTGTTGGTGTGAAATGAAAGCACCTGGTCCATAGACTTGTGAGGTTGTGATCCCTGACAGGTGTGGAGGATGGATGGCATCGTTGGAGGGTTCATAAGGCACAGATAAAGACAGCAGACATAGGAAAGAGTTGAAGGGGCAGATCACACATCAACGCTTAACAGTCCTGCTTCCTGCTGTGTGTGTTTTACAGACAGCAGGAAACATGTGTGCTGAAGGATCTCCCATCAGAGCATGTTCGTATGACAAGTACCCCCTTTTACTATTTGGTTTTGCACGTATTTCTTGTCCAGAAAAATGTTCCCCAGCTTATACCAGCATCTCACTCAGCAAATCTAATTCATCCAGAGTTTTCTCAGCTCTGGATGGTTGAAGTGAATCACAGTAAGGAGACCTTCATGTGCCAAACCAAGAGCAGAAAGCTGAGCGAAACAAAATGACTTTACCGGCCAAACTCGAACTCCTGCTGCTGGTGGGATTGCTTAACATGGAATTAAGGCAAAACTATTTCACTTTTACCCAATTTTTGGTTTTCATGTTTCCACTTCTATCCTAATCACAGCAAGAAAATATCCAAAACACAATTAAAGGTGTTTATTTTACAGATTTTTCTGTTAGACATATGTTCAACTCATAAAATATCTCATTTCATTGAGTTAAATGATCTAATTTTCATTGTGAAATTGAATATTTAAGACAAATTGAATGAATTATAAAACAGTGATAGAAAAACATACACTGTAATGTATTTAACTTTCTCCAAATAAATCACCATTGAAGCAATACGAGGACAGAGTAGGAACTCGTGGTTAGAGAAATGTTCATGTCATTTAATTAAATCTCATAAGACAAATGACAAGTGAAAACAAATTGAGATTCATTATAGAAGCAGAACTTTTGTTTTCGACAAAAAACTGCAGTTTTGTAACCCGTTTCCCTTTAGCTTGTCAGAAAAAAACCCTCTTATTACATTTAACAGACCACATGATTTATTGATTAATAAAAAATACTTATATAGATAAAAAAACGTGAAAGTTTTAATCCAGTAAAAGCTGAAGGACTGTGTTGTCAGTAACATCTCATTCTTTTTAGGACCTGCCAAGATAAATTTAGGTCAGAAATTTATCAAGCTGGTTCTGTGGATACATTTAGGCATATAAATATACTTTTCATAAAGCTATGTGAACACATTCAGATTGAAACAAGAGCGGAAACGTGTCATCCGATGCATTTGCAGAGTTTGGTATCAGCCTATTAAAAATCTTTGTGAATATAATTTAAGTGGATGAGAGAAAATAAAGAAGGAAAAAAATTCATGACAATCATGACGTATTAAAGTTTAAGACGGGGCATCAAACTGGGGTTTTACTGGTTCATGTTTGTTTTGTAGTTGTGTCTCTGTGTGTGCTGGGTGCAGAGAATCTGACAAATCTTAAATGATGCTGGCCAGAATGCCAGGCACCACTGGGAATGATGGGAATGCAGGATGCCCTTTTACAGTGACCTGCGTGTGTGTTTGTGCGTGTGTATGAGAGAGAGTTAAGTGGGAAAACTAAAAGAGTAATCAGTGTCCTTGAAGAGAATATTAACTCTCCCTTAATAAAGACTTAAGTGATGCTCTGTGCCTAATAACAGCCCAGCCAAATGAACTAATACATGCTCCATGTCTCCTGTTGCAAATAGCCTTTCATCATATGGAGCTTGTTTCATTTAAAAGGTATGTAACCTCTTGTACTTGGGGTTTAAGACAGAACTATTTCCAGTTTTCATTAAAACTCTCTCTCTATATTTGGCTGTTTGGTTTGTGGCTTGTCTAATTGAAAAACATCTCCGGAAATAAAGATCAGCTTTGGACACTGAATTTGTGGAATAAAATTGAGAGCAGATGTTTATAGTCAAATTAAGACCGATGTTTATTTCTTTGGCATTTTTATTCCCTTTTTGTTGAGTTGTCCTAACCTTTGTAGTCTAAGAGTTAATAAAGCAAAAGTTCAAAGCGGTCCGGGATCGCTAGCAGACAGCTCCAGCCTTCTCAGAGCGTTTAAGGGAGCTGTGTTATGGTAATTTGTCTCTGATAAGTCTATCTGTTATTTATGCCCCTAGCATGGTGAATCCAGGCCTTGTGTTTAGCATCCGTCATGCTCTTATCAGAGCTGTTGGGGGGCATGGCTTCCTGATCGATTGGGGGCTCCTGTTAAGTTGATGCCCCCAATCTGTTAAGCAGACAGCCCAGAAAATTTTACTCACAGTTAAGACCACAGAGAGGTGAATGCTTACCGCGGTGCATAGGTCACTTTTGGGAACTCTAAAGCTCTTGCCGTGTCTTGCACCGTAGGAGTGAAGGCCATGTTTGGAGGAGTGCGGAATGCGTTGGCCTGTTGTTGTCCCGCTGGTCCAGTGATCCTGGTGTCAGGTTGACTGTGAGCCTGAGTTACTTGCATTCCCATGGTCCCCTCCCTTAAAACATAACACCGACCAACCCAGCACTGGGACAGGATCATCAGCTCAGCAGACATTATTTCCTCTCAAACTTCTTCATCTTCTTCACAGACACTGGTATGTTAATCCCTCTGTCCACATGGACGCCCACCGGATGTCAGGTGGCGTAAGACGGGAAGGACACGCTCACCTTGTTTATGTGCAACCTGCCCTTTTTTTCTTTTTTTTCTTCTTTGTTCAGACAAATGCATAAGTCAGGCAGACGGCCAGACAGGCAGCAGTCTGAGGCTCAGCTGGGTTCTGAGAAAAAAGAAAAAGAACAATGGAAGGAGTTGAAAATATTTTAGGCTTATTATTGTCATCTTTCTCCACAAAGGAATATTTGAACATGACTGTAGCCTTAAACACGCAAACATGTATGAATGTGAGCCCACCACTCACACACACAAGCTATTCTTGTCGAAACCACTCATCTGAAAAAGTGCCGAGCTGGTTGGGTTACACTGGGAAGGGCCTTGGAGGATTTGGAGGACAGATTTTGAAGCTGGATAACCTTTCAAGGCAGTTAAATGTCACTGTCATTGTTGCTGGCTCTGCACTGAGTTGCTGATTGCACAACTCGTAATAAACCTAAATGTCCTCATTATGGGAATAATTGTTCTGGTAAGGTGGACTGCCAGCTCAGTCTGTGTGTGGCCGGGGATTGCCTGCTTGTGATGTGGATGTAAATGCTTTGCTCCCCCTCAGGGAAAGATGCCTTTGCCTCTACATACGCTAACCCTCAAGGCTGATTGTGTTGGACAGTTAAGAGCACTTTTTAATTAAGAGCCAAAATGGTTGTAAGCTAGCCAAATCGCCAAAGAGAGCCAGCAAAGATGGACTCTCAGTAACAGAGAGCATGTAGAGGAGCAGCAGAGGGTGGCAGGTGCAGTAATCTTTGTTATCTCTGTTCATATTTGTTATCAAAAGATAGAAAAGAAGATTAGATCAGACATGATGCCTTTTTATTTCTTAAAAAGCTGATATTATTTTAGTAATTTATTTCATTTCCCATTAAATTTGATTCTGTCAGTAATTTTGTCCTTATTTGATAATATTTGTGCCACAATTATAATAACAGAAACAGTCCAAACTGGACATTTAGGAAGCAATGAAATGGGGTGTCTTTAGCGCAAGGGTCAGAGCGGTCGGCTGTTAAGGGTTGTGGCTCCACTATCATTGGGCCATGGATACTGAACCCCCTGTTGCCTACGATGTGCTCGTCAGGTCAGTGTGTAATAGATAACTCCTTGGAAAT
Organism: Craterocephalus stercusmuscarum; assembly: GCA_037177115.1. Classification (NCBI taxonomy): domain Eukaryota; kingdom Metazoa; phylum Chordata; class Actinopteri; order Atheriniformes; family Atherinidae; genus Craterocephalus; species Craterocephalus stercusmuscarum. The sequence goes on from JBBDHI010000007.1 coordinate 21,385,633, forward strand.
CCTGCGTTATTATGACATCCAAATTAATCTGTGCTTTAAGACTAACATGTTTGAAAAAGAAACCGAGCCCTACAATCGATATTCATGCTCTCGTGGTTTAGATGTACTTTCAAAGATAAAAACCAAAGAACTGGCAACCAAGAGTGGTTCCACATCCTGGTCCTCTGTCGGTTCTAAGCCCTTTACTCCATTTCCATTTGACATATCCCCCCACAATCATCCTTTTTTCCTTGCAGAAAAACCCCAAAACATCTTCTGAGATCTGCCTTTTTCGAGAAATGTGTGAAAAATGTCCTGCGTCAAGTGACTAGGCCTCAAATCAGCATTGATGGGAACATATCACTATAGTGGGCTTGCTCCTTTTTATTGAGGATACTGAATCAAAGCTACAAGGGAGGATGCAACTAAAGTTTCCTCTGCAGAAATACACATTTAATGATTGCATTGTCTTACATGCTCTGAAACTCATGGAAACAATTCACAAAGAACAAGAAACAAGCTCGATCCAGTTTGCTGTTTGATAGACAGCTGGACAGGTGGACGGACATTTTAGGCCTCCTCAAATATATTACACTAATCTAAGTACCTCAGAGTCTCCACAGAAAGAAACTGTGGTCCAACACAGCCTGCAGGATTCGGTGTAATGCCATCCCTTTATGTTTTCATAGCTACGGGCTTGTCCTCTGGGAGGTAGTGTTAGTTTCTTGGCTGGTGCATTGTAGCCCTGAGTGCTGAGGGTAAACACATTCCTACTGGCAAAGTAGGGGAAGGATTAAAATGGCTCGTTTTCAGCGAGTTTAAAAAAGGAACTTTAAACACTCCGCTTCTGATGTAAAATGATGTATTGTGGTAGTTTCCTCTGACAAACTTTACTTGGCACAAAGATCAGAGCCATGAAGTCTATTTGGGCTCCAAATTCAGCAGGTAGAATAAGTGTAAAGAAATATTAGTCTGTTTATGTTCATCTTTTTTTTGGTTGTCCAAAACAACAACGTTTTGTGAAGTCGAAGCCCGATCTGCCGGGGAAAGTAGTCCCCCAGTATATACATTATAATCTCCAGTTTAAGCCATGTTTGCAGACTCTGCATTTCCCAACTGTTTCAGAAACCCACATGTCTAAAACAAAACTAAATATTTGGCTTTGTAGAGATTTACAGCTTCGGTAGAAATGTATGGACTTGCAGCTGCGCCACAGGCAGGAGGGGAAAGTTACAAGTGACAGGAGGTGCCTTGTGTTCTTTGTCTTTTCACAGAAAAAGCCAACGGTAAGAAAAATATTTGAATTCATTTGGCTCACTCTTTCACTGAGTTTTGCAAATCTTGAGTGAGCAGGGTGCTGATTTAAAGATTGCAGCACGCTTCTTTTCGAAGGAAATCCCAAATCATTGGCTTTCGTGTGGCCAGGCATGTTGCAGTAAATGTGCAGAGTGTGTTCGGCATGCAGCCGCTCTCTGATGCCTATCACCGTAATTAGAAGTGTCATTAGTTCCAGCTCTGCCAGCTCCAGCAGAGCCTGAAAAAAATGTTTATCTATGGACACATAAGTTTGAATGCACAAACACACAATATCTCAGTTTTTCCCCTTACACTCATCCTAACCCCAGTCGTCATCCTAAACTTTTATGATTCATGATATTGGGGCTTGTTTTCAGTCTGTAAAAGGGAAATTAAATCTGCAGAATGCGACTGTGTAAATATAGTTATGTTACCACAGCATGAATAACACAAACACACATGCACAGAGTTGATGAAAATGTCTGTGCGCCACACGCAAGCAGACGGGAAATCGAGCTTTGCCACTCTTACTCACTGTATTTGTTGTTTTGTCTGTGTTTGTGTGTGTTATTGTCCCAGTGTTGCTATGTGTGTGTGTCTGTGTGTGAGTGCTTTGCCTCTGCCATGTGTTTATAATTTGTGAGGGACTAAAGAGGGATTTAAAACCCATTAATTTAAGGGCTGAGCTCTGTCTGCTTCGACTTCTATTGGAAACACAGTTTACGTTTTTTTTTACCGTGTTAATGAGCAGAAAACGCTGTGTGCTGGCTGGCGTGGCTACAAGGTTAGCTGCGTTTACCTTTTGCAGGATAAGCAGATGTTTGTGTGTAAACACTCTCTCTGACCCAGATGGGACTTTAAACGGATCTCTCAATGGACCAAAAGGAAAACGTGTCATTGGGGGCTTTTAATAGTTGATTTATGGACACAAAATCCCTGTGATGTCTCACTTACCGTCACAGGATTTTCCCACACTCTGAGATAGACTTGTGCATCAGTTTACTTCTCCAAATTATTTCATTTATTCATATTTTTCCATTGTATTCATCCCATTAATTGTTTCCAACTCACTGGAACAATGCATCTGTTCTCCTTACTTCATTCAAAATGTTTACACTTCTGAAGGTTTGTAGTTTTGTTGCCACGTTTGCAGGACTTTCCACATAAGCATCGACCTGCTCTACATGCCCTCTCTGCTCCCTCATCTCCTTTATCCTCTTACTCCCTAGCCATGCTTCCTGTGCCCTGGTCTGAAGCCTTCTACCCAAACCCGTCTTCCAGCCCCTCTCCTCCATCTTCACCTGGCGTCCATGCAGTCCCTTGTCTGTCTCCATCTTTGTCAGTGTGGTCTGATTATCCTTAGGCTAAAAAGAAAAAAGAACAAGCTTTAACCCCTTCCAGAGGAGCGGTCCAAGCCTGGAAGTCAGCCCTGTAATTGAACAGTCAAACAAAAATATGTCATTTCTATTTCATGAGGGAAGGAAACAGCAATATTATGGTGTGAAGACAGATGGCTGCCACTTCTCATCATCTCAATAGCTTGACCTCACATCTGGCTCTAAGGAAGTGCAGTAAAGGCTACTTGTATTTGCATGTTTGTGTGTGAGGGATGCTTGCATGAGTTTATGTGTGCGTGTGTTTGTGTGTGTTTATAGGATGGAGAATGGACCGCTATGTTAAGAAGACATGTAAGATTTTGTTAGCAGAACATGGATGAAGGGCTGGAAAGCCTGCAAGTTATTAAGTTGTGAGTAAAGTGAAACATTTATCAAATAATCATAAATTGAAACCACTTTTAACCCAAGAAAATTTGATTTCCGCTAACTGAATTTATGTATCACACAAACATCTCCGGTTATCTAAAACATATAAGTTGAGTCCATAAATCCAGCGGAAATCCCAGAGAACACCAGTCAGTATTTGATTTTAGCGTTTAAATTGATTGACTTGTGGTCTGGATGTCTAAAAACGTCTGTCACCCAGTTTTCAGTCTTCAAAATTTTGGTTATGACAAGTTCCCCAACTAACAATTATCCCTACCCTTAAACTCAAATCACAGTGGCATCCTGTAGCGTACCGTGGCTCATATGAGCGTTTCCACATCAGAGCTGATGTCATTGTTAAGTCTATCATGTAAAAATCCACAAAGTCTGCAGAAGGAGAAAAGAGGGAGGTGTTTGGGGCAGCTTAGTGGTGCACATTATGATAGTATGATAGAGATGATAGCTTTGACCACATTTCATACACAGATTTGGAAAACAGATTTCACATCAACCACTAAGACACAGTTTCAATGCATTTAA
>JBBDHI010000007.1:21490696-21501275 GCA_037177115.1 Craterocephalus stercusmuscarum
CGGACCGCTTGGAAAAGGCAAAAACAGGTATGTAAGGGCTTAAAAAAGTGGATTTTCCATGATATGTTCCCTTTAATGTTTTGCCTGGTAAAATAAAGGTTGTATAAAATCCCAATGATAAAGTCAATTTCACCTTGATCAAAACAAAACAAAAACTAGTCCATCAACTTCTAATGTCTTTCATTTGAATGTCGTGGGGAAGGATTTACTCAACATTAGGACCAAGGAATTGATGGGAAGACAACATCAGTGTGCATGTACTAATTTACAGTGAGAACGCTGCAGTCGGTGCTTCAGGAGTGAGTTTTTTTTTTTCAGAAATGCATTTACTGGCATCTCACAGGGAAGAAACACACTTCCATCTGACAGGCCAAATAACCAACAACCCTAATTATCTCAGAAGTCATGCTGTTGTTCAACACATCCTATAAGACTCAGTTTAGTGCCATCCCTACATGTTGTCACTAAAATGGCTTGCCTCTTCACCTGTAGGTGGCTGAGATGGCTACTGAATACATTGCACCCTGCAGAGCTCTGAGGGTAACACACATTGTATTACCATCAATGAGAAAGCATTCAAACCCATTTAAATGAGCAAGTGTTTTTCTACTTGTCTTGTCCAGCATCGTGGAAAGCAGAATGATGGCTAGCTGCTGTGTTGTGCCGAATAAACTGGGTACAAGGCTCCTCTTGATAACCTAAATTCTTATTTTATTCTATTCATTTTCTTATTTATCTATTTTGATAATTGTTACCACTGAATTTACAGGGAGCCAAAGAAAAGATACATAATGAAAAGGAGAATAGAGAGGAGATAAAGAAACACCAAATACAAAGCAATGGTCCTTCAGTCCCAGCATAAAACACCTGAAAACCAACTGCAACATCTGTAAACAGACAGGAAAATGCTGACAATCATCAGGAGCACTAATAGGAGATGAACAAGCAGAACGTTTAACAACATATCCACAGCACCAGAAATACACCCAAAAAATATATATTAGTTTATAAAGCAACAGCATAGGGCTTGTAAAAATAATGTAATAAAAAAAGTCTTTTTAAAATGGGCTGCCAGTATTGTTGATGGTAGCAGGACAGCATGCAGCTCCAACAGCACTCACAGTTGTTCAGCTGTGATCTCAAGTGGAAATGCCTTTAGCAAGTATGTAATCTTCTTACTAAGCAAGTCCCTTTGTTAACCTGCTGCAGCCCATGTGGAAGCTTCAAGAGTTGTTGTTTATCCGTAGTTATTAAATCCGGTTTGTCCCTGACTTCATTAGCTCAGAAAGATCAGAGGGGAAAACAAAGTCTAAGGATTTCTTTAGGGGCCTTGTTGAACAATGACATCTAGTGGACAAAATATTACATTTCTCTGAAGCTGAATGCACCTCAAACTGAGTGTCCTCTGTCCTCCTCAGGGTTTTCCAGGTCGGGATGGTGTGGAGGTGAGTTTACTTCACACACAGCATTGAGCATTTTTACTTGAAGTCTGTGACAATATTTTTAATTATTATTATTTATATTGTCACTAAAGGGACCGCAGGGACTGCCAGGAAAGCCGGTGAGATTGTTAATTGTTTATTAATTATCTTAAGTTGCTATCTAACACTCAGTAATACTCTGTAATTTTTAATATTCATTGATTTATTTTCCGTCGGTAGGGAGAGGATGGTGTTCCTGGCTATCCGGGGCCACAGGGCTCTCCAGGGCCAAAGGTACAGCTGAATTATTGTTATTTCACTGTCTTTCACAATGTTTTTCCTCATAAACACCGTGTATGTTTATTGTTTTCTGCAACAGGGCGAACCAGGTTTTGGTGAAAAAGGAGAAAGAGGCATGGATGGATTAAAGGTAAAAGACCCTGAAGTGAATAATACAAAACCAGTCAGTGTTAGTGGCTTGCAAAACCTTCAGCCCCTTTGGTCTGCTTCCTTTTTCTTGTTTTATAACCTGTAATTCAGAGAGATTTTTATCCATCCATCCATTTTCTGAGATTTTTATCCTTGGTTATGTAAAGACCCTGCGCAAACTACTCTAAGTTGGTGAAGTGCAATGTGGAAAAAAATAAAAACACGTACAACAAATACTTTTATACAAATTAAATTTTGTTTACAAAATTCTAAAAAACATAAACTGAAAATTTGTCAGTGCATATGTCTTCACTCTCTTTGCTTTGAAATCTCCAAAATAAAACCGCTGTTAACAATTACCCTCAGACGTTACATAATTAGTTAAATATGATCCACCTGCGGGCAATAAGGGTCACATGATCAGTACGATACGCTTGCTCTGAGAGGCTCTGGTCTCTGTAACGCCGCTACTAGAATCACCAAGCATGCAACACCGTGCAGACTAAGAAATCTGCCAAATAACCCTGGGATGAAGTTGGGAAGAAGAGACGATAACAGTCCCGAGCATCATATAGCTTTACTCTTATTACAAAACTGGCTTCATATCAAACCTGCCTAGAGATGACCGTCCAACAAAACTCAGCCTGGGCAGGAAGGGCGTTAATCAGAGAAGCAACGAAGATGCCAAAATGAACCCTGAGAGAGTTGGAAAGCTCCACAGCAGAGTGGTGTGTCTGACCATTTTGTCCATTAACAATAATAAAAAAAGGATCAACAATGTGGTTGAATACTTTTACAAACTAAACAGCTACTTGAAATTCACTTTAAAATATGACAAAATATTATCCATACGATGAATATGGTCTTAAACATACAACATCTCTTATTATCTCGATAAAACAAAACACACATGAAAATACATTCCTGTCTATCAAAAGGTTGGTTTTGAAATACTGCTGTTGGTTTAAAAAGCCTTTAAATGATTTCGGTGCGAATTACATTTCGTATCTTTTGGTGTTTTATAAACCTTTCAGACATCTCAGGTCATCTGGAACATGTTTCCTTTCTGTTCCCAGAGTTAAAACAAAGAACATTAAGGCTGCTTTTAGTTTCCAAACAAACTCCCAGAGATCTGCTGGTCTGCAGCAACTTCGGCTTCTTTTAAATGAGACATGAAAACAGCCCTGTTTGCATCTGTGTTTGATCCATTTAATGGAATTGTTTGTCTTTTTTACCTAAATGTAAGCTATTTTAAAACATTTTGTTTTCTTTGTGCTGTGCATGATTGTAATGTCTAATAACTTGAGTTATACAGTGATGTGGCTTTCACTCTTCACGTAGGGTGACAAAGGAGAGACAGGAGAGCAAGGACCACAGGGACCCATGGTATGTTTATTCATTATTAAACCATAAATCTGAAATAATCTCTGCTGTTGTAGCCATCGGTTTAGATTAAGTGCTAGTGTTACTCATATCTCTGCAGGGTTATCCTGGTGAAAAAGGCTCAGCAGGCTCCGCAGACATTGTCGACTTCAATAGAGACATTTTAGAGGCTTTACAGGTGAGGAATTTTAAAATATTGATGAGACCAGATTTACAGATCTCTCCACTGAATTTAACAATTTAAAAAAAACCAAATCCAATCCAGAGGAGGCCGTGTGGAAGGAAACACATTTTGATTGTTTCTAAACAATGTTGCCGTTTCTTCTTGACAGGCCATCAACACCATCAGCGTCTCGGTAATCTATTGTTGTCGCTGCATGGTTTTCAATGATGTGACCAGTAACTAACACCAGTATTCATACTTGCATAAGCACACACTGTGTGTGTTTCCTGTGCACATCACATCTGCCTGAACTGTTGGATGTGTGTGTTTTTGTGGATGCCCTTTGCCCAGAGCTCAAGACTTCAGATGTATCACGTTATTCTAGGGGCCACTTGTAAAGAGCTTTGCTGAAAGCTCGAGTCTATCAATCTCGTGTGAATTCATTTGGGATATAATGGACAGCCTCGGTAAATGTGGATCAGCTGTGCTCTTATATCAGATGACATGTAGCTTCAAGACACAATCGTGCAGAAAAATCACTGTGAAATATGTTGTCCTGAATGCGTTTTGATGCTATGTGAAGTCTGTAAAAATCTACAGCATCTTTTGATACTAACATTTAGGCTTAAAAAGAAATGATTTGGTCCTCATGCAGTCTTAAAATTAAGTAAATGAGCTCTCTGATGAACAACATATATGACATTGTGCCATTATGTATTTAACTAAAACTGTACAGAAGGCCGAAGCAGTTTGAGAAAAAACTAAATGACTCACTTTTGCAGGAATAACTTGAAATAAACATGTTTTCATCATGTTATTGTTCTCTTACATTGTTGTTAGATCATTTTTGTCTACTCCTCTTTACATTGTTACTTCATATATAATATAGCAGACATATTTTTATGCACAGCCTTCTTAAAGTTCCGCCGCAGCATTGAACTCTCAATTTCTTCACCTTTTCAGTAATTCTATTATAAATGTGTTGCTGTTTTGGGATCACATTCGACTGGAACATTTTGTTCTGCTTCCATGTCTGCAAGGTGTCAGGAGACTGTGGTCCTTCATAAATAGCCACATCATTACCTCCCCACCACCATGCTTGATAGTTAATGGCAATGTTCCTTTTAGAGAGAAGACTTTCTCCCCCCAAACAAGCCTTAATTGTTTAATCTTTTTCTAATTGTTTTGTTGTGAACTTTTAAGATAAGCAGCTATCTTGTGAATAACAAGGAGCCAGTGCATACTAATAATCTCATAACCCTCCCCAGATTGATGAGAGCAGCAGCTTCTGCAAGCAGCTGCCATCTTTTTTTAATGTCTTTCCTCCTATAAATCATGTCAATACATTTTAATGTTCCAGACCAACAAACTGCCAAAACCTGACGCTCCATTAACCGTGTGTGCAGTAGCAGCCCCCGACTACTTGTCTTTTTTATTCTAATTAGAGCAGAAAGGGTTCTTATTTATTTACACACTGACCTTTGTTATTGTTAAAGACAGAATGACTCAGAGTGTGATGTATTGATGCCTATCTGAGGTTTTATTTACCAAGTCTTAAGACTTGTTCAGACCTTTTTTTATCACATGTTCAAAGACAAAAACCTGGGAATTGTTTTTGTAATTGGACAGTATTAAGCGCATCATAAGATATGTGGCTCCTGTTGCTGTATGCGGCATGGTGTGCTTAGTCTGGTAACTCGGTTAATGTCCAGGAATGCATTTAAATGAAACTAAAGAACTCTTCATTCACCACAATCACATCCTCACACACTTGATCTTGATTCTAGCAGAGTACACACTACTAATAGATGGTTATCTTTGCAGTGGAGTGTGCATTTAATAAAAACCACGTCCCCGTGGACCTGGTCTGAAACGAGCCCCTGCATGCAAAGTCACAGCCAACAGCCTGAGATAGTTACAAAGCAGTAGATGAAAACATGAACCTGAGATCTTATCGGAAGCTTCTTGCCAGCATAATCAGTCAGCACAAAGTCAGACTCAGGGTCTCTGCCAGTGTTGTAAATCCTGCTTTTCAGTCATTGGCCACCCAACTTGCGTGTTGATCCGTGCACTCGTTTGTGTGAGATGCGTTTCTTCACGATTCATCTACTCTGAAATGTAAGATGATGAATTTGGTGTAAAACGATGCTGGAGGTGTTTGTTACCGTCATTCACTTTGCAGCTTTTCCCGGGATGATTTGTACGAGTAGCCCCTCATTTTCTAATTATGAAGGATCCCAGACCAAGCAGTGGCCTATAAACATCTTTGGTCTCCATGGCAGTCATGGAGAACAAACAGAAAGTTCAGGATTGAAAGGAAACTGAGCAGCAACGTGGTTTCCCTTTTTATTACTTCAAGATGGCCGAGGCCATCAGAGGGAGGAGGAACAAGTGTAACATTATGGATGTGGAGCAGTGTGATTTAAGAGGACTACACAGACTGAATATGGCGTGCATGTGCGTGGGATTCATCATTCATTGTTACATACAGTTCGCACTTTGTTTCTCAGATTTTTTCCTCTTTGTCTCATCTTTCATCAAAACAATCAACGCGATGAGTAATGGCTCCAGACCATTGTGTAGCACAAACCACATTCAGCGCTGTTTTACAATCTCGGAGATAAAATTGCTTCAAGTTGGTTGCGATTAACGGAGTTATGAAAGAAGTCATCGGCTTTGTTTACTTCAGGCTCAGATTGCGAAATGTATTGTGCAGGTTCATACCATATGTTGAAGCTTTACTTCCATTTGTTATAAACAATGAGGGCAAACGGCTGCACGCGTAAACAAAATGTCTGAAAATGACTCATCTTATTAAAACAGATATAGTTTCAGTATTTTTATGTTTACATTGAGTCACGCGACTGTTTCTTCTTCAGTTTTGTGGCGCTTTAAAGCTGCCTTCACGTCCTTGGTTTGTTTACCAAATTTTGCTTTTTGAGTCTCACAGCACTCTTCGAGAATGTTTTTGACCACCAGAGTCTGCTTTGGTCTGCACAAAAACAGTCTTAAAACCCAGTTTAGATATGTGCTTTTAGGCGTTTGGTTTCATCCCTAAAATTGGCTAAAAAAATAAAAAAATTGTCACTATAATTAAAAAAAAGAGGATTTTGGAGTAAGATTACACATATTCTTTATGTTTATTCCTCAGGGCCGTCCTGGACCACCGGGACCCCCTGGCCCCCCAGGGGAAAAGGTAAAGTGTTTTAAACTCCTCTTTGTTCATACCAGTGTGTTGTACTGGTACTGGTTGGTTGGGTCCCTGGATGCAAATATCTTCAAATCTTCCCTTTTTGTCCTGTATTAGGGTGAGCTTGGCTTACCTGGACCAGCAGGAGTGGATGGGGAAAAGGTACAGAACACACAAACACACTTAAATAATCCTGTATAAGGTGTGGCCTTCTTCACCACTCTTCCATGTTATGCTAAATATGAGATTTCCTGTTGATTCTTCTCCTTTAGGGACCCAAAGGCGACCCGGGTGCAACAGGCCCTGCTGGGGAGAGAGGAGAGAAGGGAGAGCTGGGTCTGTCTGGACCTGCTGTAAGTCACAACCTGAACCATGTTTGTCTGATGCTGCAAACAGTGGCAGCTGGAAGCTAATCTTGCTGTGTGTTGGTCAGGGTGTTGATGGGCAGAAAGGGGAAAAGGGCGACTGCAGACTGGATGACAACCTGGTCAGTACATGTTGCACATAAACACACCTACGTTTGTTACACATCCCTGCAGACGTGCTGTCCGTTTTAGAAGACCATATTAGTTACTCTGCATGTTTTATCGCATCTTAAACAACGTTTTAAACCAACCGCTGCAAGAAGAAGTTTATTTCTATGAGCTTTTTTCTAGGAAGTGATTTCCAAACGTAGGATTTTCTAACACACTGACCAGTATGCACTCGCTTAGCTTTTCTATGCTTCTTCTTCCTCTTTGACTCTTTTAATGGTGATTAGGTTCAGATGATTTCCCAGCCGGGGCCACCCGGTCCACCCGGTCCTCCAGGAGTTCCCGGGTCCCCAGGATCCACGGTGAGTGTTTGGGTCAAAACACGAATCCATGTTGTCATATCAAGTGTGTTGTTTAGCTGCCACAGGCTGACGGTGTGGGGTGTGTTTCAGGGCCTGCACGGGATGCCCGGTCCAAAGGTGAGTCTGCAAGACCTTGTTCTGGTTTAAAGTAGAGACTGTGTGACATGTTTGGTGCTTAAGGTTTCTGCATTGTCTCTACATAGGGTGAACCAGGGTTCGGTATGAAGGGAGAGAAAGGAGAGATGGGTGCTGCTGGACTCAAAGTAAGCATATAAGCCTTTAAAAATAAAAATGATGATGAGGATAAGAATAATAATAATTATTAGTAGTAATAGTAGTATTAATTATTATTTATTTATTTATTATTATTATTATTTGACAGTGAATCCTTTTTATTATACAGTGACGATTGTATGCTTTGATTGCAGGGACTAGACGGCCACCAGGGTCCACCTGGGTCTCAAGGTTTAGTCGGCCTTCCAGGTGCCAAGGGAGAAAAAGTATGATGATCTTTATTTCTGTTTACTGAATATCTCTCTTTTTATGTAAAAAACAAGTGTTATATTTGTTTCTTGTTTCTTTATAGGGCAGACCAGGGGAGCCTGGGTTAGATGTGAGTTTGTATTTTATATTTTATTGCAACTTTAGACATTGCCTTTTTCAGCTGAACCATTTTTAATTAATTCTGTGTCCAGGGTTTTCCAGGTCTGAGGGGAGAGAAAGGTGATAGAGGGGAGAGAGGAGATAAGGTGAGCCCAAAGCACAGAAAAAACATCGTTCTGAAATTAAATAAATAATCATTTTATCCAGGTTTTTTCATCTTCCTTAGCCCTTTGCACTTTATTCTGCAGTATATGGGACATTTTTACATTTTCTGGCCTTGTTGGGTTTCTTATCGTTGAAGTGCAAGTTGCAGGTTAAAAATTCTAAATGAACTGTTTGACTATTTTTAATATGTTTGAGGAACACAATGTCATAAATAAAAGGTTTTAAAAATGCTCATATAAAAATTTACACCAAATGTAGAGCTCTGAATTTACTTCTTCCTGAATAACAATACATTTCGAATCATGTGATACATGACGTGGAAGACGGTAAACACCAAAGAGCCAGCAGATAACCGCATCAGTTTTCCTGGACGTTGGCTTCTTTTTATCAGGTTTCATCCCAGTGATCACTGTTTGTGTGCAGGATGTACAAACTCACACCTTTTCGGACATCTTATCCACTCGTTCCTAAACAGGAAGAGTCCAACTTTTTCTCCTGGAGGAGATTTGTCCAGACTAAGCCCAGGACTTCACGGAAAGGCCGTTCGTTCCACTCTGTCATCACAGCGTCTACTTTACAGAAAAGACTGTGTGGAAGCGGCTGAACAGCTTTTATGATGGAATAACAAAGTATGCAGAGATTTTATAGACGGATGCAGCCTGTTGATGCCAGAAGTAGGTGTGGCCGCGGCATCAACAGTGTTACATGTCAGTCTTTGAAGCTGCAGCAGTTCAGGTCACTGGAGCCCCGGTGCTGCAGGAATAGAAGTGACTGATCTGTTTTGACTTTTACTGCTAAATAATCGGTTTTACGTCACAATATATATTCTGTTTTAGTCCTAATAGTATGAGAATCGTCTCCCCATCATAAACCCTGTTTGGCGTTCCTCTGCAGAAAGGCCTTTCATGTCGCAGCGGCAGCAGTTTGCATGGTTTCATATGAGGAGGCTTCTGTTTGTGGGACTTAGGGGTTAATATGCAGGTAGTTTCAGGATCAGACCTAAAGGAATCTGGACCTTCAGTTCTAAATATCATTATATTTTCCTCCTCCTTCATTTCGTCCATGCTGCTAAGGTATTTTAGGGTTAGGATTAGTGTCTGTTCACCTTCTGCCACATCACTTCCGGTAAAACATGTTTTTGCAGGTGTTTTGCCGAAATTTGTAATAAAAAAATTACAGATTTCTTTATTTTTCAATTGACAACCTTAAAAAAGCACAATATAGATATTATCTATAAAAAATGCTTCATGCAAATCATCAAACATGCTTTTAACCCGCAAGGTGCTCTTTAATGTTTAACTTTTTCCTTCTTCAACGCTCAGGGTGACAGGGGAGCAGCAGGGAGGAAAGGTATGAAAGGTCAAAAGGGAGAACAAGGTCCGCCGGGCCTGGACCAGCCCTGTCCTGTGGTATGTTGCCTCCATGCTTACTGCTTACTTTCCTCCACTTTACTTTTTTAAGATTTTTGTGTGCGTGTTCTGTTTCACTCCCAGTATTGTTTCTGCTGCTTTCTCTGAGTTTCATCTTCATCACTGTAAATGTGACAGGGTTGCGATGAAACTAAAGGTCTGTCTGTGAAGGAAGGACACTCTTCCTCTGAAACTCCTCTTCCTCCTTCTGGCCCTGAGGCCCCCTGTCCTGTGGTACAGTATCTTTCTTTCCTTCCTGCACTTCTCTTTGACCACTTGCAAAGCATCTTCTACATTTCATCTCTGTTCCAACATTTCATTTTCCTCTTTTCGTTAAAACTCTGGAGTGCGTGCAGTCGCTCGCTGACACTATTCACCGTAGAGGTTTTCACTGATAATAAACAGGAAACATCTTTGCTTTCATTGGATGTGTGAAGGATGGAAAAAAATCAAGTTTAAATAAACATTATTCTAACTGTTTGACAAAATATGTGAATTAAAGAGAGATAAAGACAAAAGAGATTAAATGAAACAAGAAAATAAATAGGTGGGATAAATAAATGGAATCAGATGTTTCAGGAATCACACGTGTACAAACAGATGCGCAAGTTGAGGTTTTGGGACTTTCTCCTGCGTGTTGCCAGGATGTTACTTAAAATCCTTTACTTTGTATTTATTAAGATCTGCTGGAACTTGTGTGTGCACGTCTCAAAGGATTCCCCGGACATTAAAGGGAGGGAGTGAATCTCTATTTATCAAATCAGACATTTGAAAGTTTTCCATAAAATAGACTTTTAATAAAGCAGATTAACACTTTATTTATTTTCAAGCAAATGTATTTTTAAAAAAAACTATAATTGGTATTTTCCATAAGGAACACGGGAATAATTAAATGCCATACTTGACATTGTGCGGATAATAGTTATTTGTGGATCTTTAGACCATATGTCCATCTGTTTTTTTCCCTGTTAAATTAGTTTT
>JBBDHI010000007.1:21519782-21536146 GCA_037177115.1 Craterocephalus stercusmuscarum
TTCCTCCTTAAATAAGATTTGGTTCAGGTGTTCACCTAATCAATACCTCATTAAGCAGAATGAGGTGGGCCTGTGTTTGAATTCAACAGATGCTGGAATGGATTGGCTGTTATACATGTAGAGATGATGATTTCAGGAAAAAAATGCAGTGGTCTCTTAATTTTTTCCAGAGCTGTACTTAAGTTGGAGGTTTGCTGAGAAAAAGTGGAAAAGTCTTTATGCCTTTAATAATGTGATGTGTGTTTTCTGAGGATTCCCATGGTAAAACTGGAGATACGTTTTGACAAATATAAGAAAATAAGCTCATGATTTTTATTTAAGAGCTGATATATCTAGCCATTCTCCATGGTTATGATAACCTGAATCAGTTTTTGCATAGATGGCTTTTACACATTTGATGTTTATTTCCGTCTGTGTTTTAGAGCTTAGTCGAATATACAAGAAACTGAAGAAAAGGTATTCTTACAAAAAATTACTTTAAGTTTAAGCATTATTGTTTTGAAAATTAGTTTAGCCAGTTATGGTTGCAGGCCACAACAGATTAACTAAATCCTGAGCACAATTCATAGTTATGGCCTCAATATAAGAAGTCTTAGTAACATCAATGAAAGCAACCAAAAGGTAGAAGGGGTGTAACTACATGTTCAAGGTATATTTGTACTTTTTCTATGATTGCACTGACATCTAAAACTTAATAGCCTGAGTGCAGAAGTTTTGGTGTTCCTACCTGACATCTCCAATTATTTTGTGTTTTTCTTGTAGTTTTGTGAGCAAATCTTTAAGATATGCTCCCACTCTTGTGGCATTTCCTCTGAGATCTTCATCTTCTATCACATCAAGCACGGCAAGGCCAATAGCACACGACACAGGATTCCCTCCAAACTGTTGGAAAGAGATTTAATCACCATATGAATGCTTGTATGCAGGGCTGGAGGATTAGGGAAAAAATAATAATCACAATTATTTTGACTCATATTGAAATCACAATCAATGTACACGATTATTCATTGATTTTAAAAAAAAAAGTGTTCATTGAATCACCAAAACTCAACCTCAAATATAACTTTTTAAAAAGACAATGGAAATAAATTAGAAACAAGGAGTAAACTAATTATATTAAAATAATAGCAATAAAAAAACGAATACCTATATGTCTATATGCATTCCTGTTACATACATGTGACATTAATCATTTTTCTTCGATTACAGTGTTTTTATGATTGTGAGAAGGCAATATTGTAATCACAATTAAAATTCGATTAATTGTCCAGCCCTACTTGTATGTTTCAGCGACATTTGGTCATTGATCAAGATGACTAGCATAAAAATTTATTTATTGCCAACTGATCAACAATCAATGAAACTAAAGAATTAAATCCATCTACTGGTTTAGTACTCTGGATGTATAATCACCGTATTAAAGTACTCCACTCCATTAGCGGTGAAAGCTCCAGCTATCTCCACGGTAGTTGCCACGCAGGCCAGGGGGTGCCCGTTGCCCATTGGTTTGCCCATGGTTACGATGTCTGGACAGAAACCCTCTCCCTGCAGCTGGAAAGCCCAGAAATGGCTCCCCACGCGTCCGAAACCCGTCTGCACCTCATCTGCCACAAACACCCCACCAGCTGAGTGCACATATCTGTGGAGATATCACATCACCATTTTGTCACCTTTGGTGCAAAAAAAAACAAGCTAACTGGATCAGTGCTCACTCTGCAACTTTGGCTGAGTATCCTTTTGGCAAGATGATTTGTCCTCCAACACTTGGCAATGATTCAGCGAAGAAGGCTGAGAGCTTTGGGGAAAAGTAACATAAATATAATTTTCTGGTTGTGTGTTTTTACAGCCTGCAATGTGTGTAATTAAATATTTTTAATGTCACTGATTTTCTTGGAGATATGTATTAAAGTGTACCTTGCGACCTTTCTTGTGGATCTCCTCTATTACATCCTTCACTGTGTCAGCATATGCTTGGCCTGGGTCAGGGTGATCCTCCCTGTAGATGCCTCTGTAGGTGTCTGGTAAGGGTGCCTTAGAGGATGGAGCGTGACATTTTAGAAAAGCAGCAAGCACTTCTAGTTTCCAGGTGATCCAGTTTGAGTAGTAATAGTTATATAAATGTACACACCACATGAACCCATTCTTTCTGTCCCGCCAATTTCCGAAACTTGTACGGACTAATGTCAATGAGGGACATTAGATGTCCATGGTATGCGCTGGTGTGGAAGAAGAGTTTATTATAACTGAAAATCCAGTGTTTTATCAGTGCAAAGGTTTTTGCTTTGTAGGATTTTACTTACTGGTCAAGTACTATGACATCCTCATGTTGGGTGTACTGCTGTGCCAAACGTAGGGCGAGATCATTTGCCTCTGAACTATCAGAAAAGCAGATGTGTGATCACCAGAAATGTACTTGAGGGATAAAAATCAGTACAATACGGCTGTGGGTACAGTTCTTACCCAGAATTAACGAAATAAAAAACACACAGTTTGTCAGGCAGGGTGGCAGCCAGGCGGTCTGCGTACAGGACTATGTTGTCATGTAGGAAACGTGCATTTGTGTTCAGGAGATCCATTTGTGCTGCTGCAGCCTTTGTCACGGCGGGGTGACAGTGACCCACTGTGGAAAGCACATACTACTACATAACAACTGCATGCCACCGGGAGGCAGAATTGCTACAGGCTAAATTTGTTAATGTTCATGAAAATGAACTATGAACTGAATGATAAATGTTTTACCATGATGGACGTTACTGATGCAGTCCAAATAGCGTTGTCCTTTTTCATCGAATAGATACTGTCCCCTCGCTCGGACTATTTTCACAGGGTCCTCTGAATAAAACAGTCTACACGACTGGCTGTAATTATAAAACAATATATTTAGATAAATGGATACGTGTCAGTTGCATGTTGTGCACAATACATCCATCATTTAACTACCATGGGGCAAATACTTTACATACCCGATTAATCTTTTTCTCATTGCGAGAGTTTCTTCTTTCTTTAGTTTTTCTTCTGCCATTGCCTCTTGAGTCTACAAAGAAATTTGCAGAGGTGTGTGAAAACAGCTGTTGATAAGGCTAAATTAAACTATTTTGCTAACTATTGAACAACTCAACTGTTTAGCTAAGTGAGCATATCCTCCACGCATGCGTCAGCATCGGGGTCACTCCGTGAGCAATCTGGGCTTGTTTTTCTTATGTACTTATTTATTTGTATTGCAGATATTTGTAAGTATATAACATTTCTTATGTTTTGTAATTATTCAACATGTTTAAATAAAACAAAACGCAAACCTTGACAGCTTTAGTCAGATTTGAAATTTAGCTGTAGCTCTACAAAGAACGAACCAACTAACTGTAAAGGGGACAGAGACGCTAACAAGAAGTCTATATGTGTCGCTACAAGTAAATGTCAAGTTTAAAATATATTAAATATTATAACTATTAACAATCCTGTGGCAAATATGTATATTTTATGTCAACTGAGACTGCAAGTGACACAGCAAAATAATCAAACACCTTTACGTTGGACTCGTCCAAAGGCTATATATACTCCGCTTAGTCCACAGCTCAACCGGCGCATTCACTGTGCAGCTTCGGTTGCTAAGGGAACCACAGAAAGCAGGTAATACATCAGGTCAGCTGTAGCATGCTAGTTTTCATAGAGGCTGTGTGACCAAGCTAGCAGCCATTAATTGCAGGAACGTACTTATTTATATGCCTATCCATTTTGTAAATTTCCGCAGTGACTGTCAGCGAGTAGGATTCATTTATAATGACGCCAATCATTTAAGGTGACACACTCGTTATTATATCGCAGCTAGCTAGCATCAACGGCTAATGATTTGATGCCTCACGAGCTGCATCGTGTTGTTGGGCTAGCTTACCCTCTTGCTCACACGCTACATGTCGGATCAGATTTTGGCAGAAAATCCAGTATTATATCTCCTACATTGTCATCAATGAACCGCTGTTGTGCAGCAACTGCTGAGTATAAGTGTAGGCATACAAACCTATGTTTTATTTCATTAGACATGGGCGAATAATTTGCGAAAAATATTCGTTTGTGTGCACATTACTCAAGACAACTGTCTTCTGATCAGGACTATAAAATCTAACAAACCTATGTTTTTGCAAGACATGTCTCGTGTCATTTAGGCATGGTGTATGGATGATTTTGATGATCTGATTTTTTTTTTGTTATGTGTTTCTTTATGATTATTGAAGTAACTGAGATGTGGTTGTTTTAAGTAGCTAACTGATGCTGAAACCCCCTACGTTATCTTTTTATGGTGTAAGATTCAGGACTTTTGCCACGGGATGAGGTTTAGTTTGACCCTTTTGTAGGTTTTGTCTTGTGGCATGTGTTGGCTAGCAATGTAGCACCGGGTTTGTCATAAGGAGGAGGAAGGCCCTGGAGGCCACATCTGAATGCCAACAGTACTAGGAAATCTCACCACTGAGGGCTCTATGTCAACAAAAGGATTAATTAAGATCATGGACATTTATATTTTATCTGATCATTTATATGTTAATAATTGGATATGTTTCACTAATAAATGTACTTAAGCCGTTGTACTTTTACAAATAAAAAGGCTTAAAGAATATGTTTACATTTTGATCAGACTGTTTTTTTATATTGTCCTTTTTGCTTTTAGTTTGAGACATTTTCTGTGCAAAGACCCTTCAGAATTCATTTTCTGGGACAGCGCAGAATAATAAGAGAAAACAGGGAATTTATTAACTATCTAAACCTAAAAGCCTTGCTTCTCTGCTTGAACACACAATATTTCTCAAGAATGTCCAGCTCAGTTGGACACACTGTTTTGTGTGAACACCCCATCACTTTGTCTTTTACTTGAATTTAAGTCCATGCGACCTGTGACTTTTCTTTTGCCCCCCTCTCATTGCAAAGTTACTATGGCATGCTTCCAGCCCCTTTCCCATTCATTTTTCACACACACTTCCCCCATCCTTTCCCTTTTTAGCCTGGCCCTCCCCCTTCCATTCTCTGGTGTAGTTACAACTCTTGCCATTTATTGGAACCAACTAACCTGCTTGCCTTTTATAACACTTGCTAAGTTTTTATTTTAAGCACAGCAATTCTGTGTGAAATATTCTACTGGGCATTTTTGGAAAGAATATTTATTTTGCAAGTGGCTACTGCTCTCTTTACATGATGGAATGTGAAGTGCCTCTTTGTTCTGGGTCTCTTATGTCCACGTGTGCTCTCTGCCTTTTGTGAACGTGAACTTCTCCTTTTTTTATATGTGAGGTAGGCCGTGTATGAATCCCACTTTGGATTTTGGTAGAAATATGTGGTCAGTATTCAGAGATTCTGTTTCTGCTCTGTGGGCTTCATGAATCAGTCTAGAAATCCGTAAAATACCGTACAAGTGTTTTTTGTTTAACCACTTCCAGTTGATCAGTGATTTTTTTCATACAAATGTCATTTTGTCTCTCCCTTTAGGTGGCACAGATCTGATGATGTTATAGTAAGAGAGCTGGTCAGTCTGGCTGGTTGAGGTGTTGAGGGGACATCACAAACCACGCCAGAATTCTGACTACTAGTATTTTCACTACCCTCAGTGAAGCTCCAATCTCCATGTGTCTCCTTGGGCAGTAATTATGGTTACACTTATCACAGAGCAGCTCCGTAAGCAAAGTTTGGAGGAACCTTATCACAAGGCTTTCTCATTCAATGCCACTGCGGTGAGTTGAATAAACTGAGAATTGTCCTTCAAACTTAAATCAGTTTAATGGGTTTGAGCTTTGAAAACAAGTTGTTGTATTTTACAGTCATTACCTGCAGTGGGCTCCAGTCCAACCATCTCATGGAGTGCTTGTAGAACGACGCAAGGCAAGTCGGATGAATGGAGAACCATAACTTTAACTATTGCAATAATCTAATATCTTTTATTCATGTATTTGCAGAGACCAGCTCGGCAACACACCCGGCATCCAAAACGCACATTTCTGCTAATTCCTGTGAACTAGACTTTGTATGGCCTCCCTCATGCTCTGGAGATCCCCCTCAGAGAACAGAGGTTGCCTTCACAGACCAAACTTTCCAGAGTTCCCCCCCACCACCACCAAAACGCCACTGCCGGTCCCTCTCAGTTCCAGAGGATCTGTCTCGGTGCCGCTCCACCTGGCATCCCAGTGCTTCAAAGGTTTGGACTCCGGTCAAACGAGGTTGCCATAGCAGAGGGGCGTCTAGTTCAGGCTCTGCAGCCAGTTCTTTGCCACTTTGTGGTCCCAGTTCTTCCTTCACCTCCTCCATACATTCATCTTCCAGCCCTACCTTCTTTAGTTTAGCACTGTCATCTGACTCCCCTTTATCATGGGGCTTCCCCTGGGATGCCTGCGATGCACTGAAAGGAGCTTGTTCTGCCTCTTTTGCTACTCCTTCTTCATGCTCTTCTTCACCAGCCCCCCTGGTTTCTCATTCAGTGCTGCAGCGCCGTTTCTCCTTGTCCCCTGTGCACATTCAGAATGCCTCGGTGGCATCCTTGAACCCTCAGCACTCCCCTGCTTCAGCTCTGGCATATGGTTTTTCTGGCCTAGAGCACCCAGCCCTGTCTCCATCTCCCACTTCCGCCTGCAGTACCCCATCCTCTTCTAGGCGAGACCGGCACGCTGCTTTACCACGGTGTCACTCGCAGCCTTGTGACATGCGCAAGCCTCGTTTGAAGAGGCGCCATGACCCAGATGTTCTGCCCTGCCCCAGGCCAGGCCTGGACTTCAGCAAGATGACACAGGTGAGCAGAAAAGAGAACTCAATTTTCCTCCAATTTGAGCAAAAATCTTATTTATTGTAACCCAACATCTCAATTGTCCCACTCCCTCAAATTATGAAAAACAACCAAACATGTTGCCATAGCTATGCTGATGATACACCAATCTACATAACCATCTCACCAGGAGACTATTGTCTATCGCTGATCAGATGCATTGATCACGTTAGGGACTGGATGGAGTCACAACTTTCTTCGGCTAAATAAAGACAAAACTGAAATCTTAGTTTTTGGAGCCAAAGAGGAAAGATTAAGTCAACACTGAACTTCAGATGGGAAAGTTAGAAACCACCAGCAGAGCCAGAAACCTGGGTGTAGTCCATGACTACACCCAGCCCGCTATCATTCGAAGAACATATTGAGGATTAAAGGACTGATCTTGCCAGAAGGTTGAAAAACTTGTTCAGGCATTTATTTTTAGTAGACTGGACTACTGTAAGGCTGTCCTTGCAGGTCTTCCTAAAAAGTCCATCAGACAGCTGCAGTTAGTCCAGACCCTGCTGCTCCAGTCCTCACTGAGATCAGGAAAGTGGATCATATAACACCAGTCCTCAAACCATTACATGGGTGTCCTGTTTGTTAAATAATCAACTTCAAAATCCTGCTGATAGTTTACAAAGCACTGGGTGGTTTAGGACCATAATGCATTCAGGATTCTCTGGTTTGTTAGGAACCAGCAGATGCCTCCTATCATCAGGGTCAAGTCTACTCTCATTTCCCAGAGTCAGAACTAAACATGTAGAGGCTGCGTTCCGTTTTTATGCTCCTCACATGTGGAACAAACTCCCAGAAACCTGCAGGCCTGCTGAAACTCAAATGTTTTTAACCCTGATTTTAGAAACACTTATTTGCTGCCTCTTTTCAAAGCAACTGATAATTTACCTTTTTATTTCTAGCATTTTATTCCATCATCTTATTTGATTGTTTTTTTCCATTGCATTTATTTTTAGTTTCATACTTGATACTAGGGGTGGTGGAAAAAAATAGTTTTTAATCGGAATCGAGATTCTTGTTCAGAATCGTTTCAAAATTTCCAAGAATCGATTTTTAAAAGGCTAAAAATCATTAGCTTGACTACTTTCATAACTGCTGCTAAATGACAAAGACAAGTTAAACTTTGCCAGGTTAGCTAAGTTGAAACCTTTTTTTTTTTTTCTGATGAAAATTATCAATTTTCTTCCAACTAATGAAACAATTCCTCAGAGCTCATTCTGGCTTATGGGGGAACATAGTTAATCAGCACGTTTTGTTACTCAAATAGGATTGAATTCGAATTAAGATCGGTTTGAATCGAATCGTTACCCCAAGAATCGGAATCAAATTGAATGGTGAGTTGCTGCAAGATTCACACCCCTATTTGATACTACTTAATGCCTCCTGCACCCTCCTGTAATGCTTTTAATGTTTCATCTAAAGCACCTTGAATTGTCTTGTATATGAAATAAAATAAACTTGCCTTGTTTATGACCAAGTACAGAAGAAGGCAGCTTTTTGCTTAAATTTCAAGAGGTACTTTCCCACAACCAGTTATTGTGTATTTAACCTCTGTTGTGGGTGTGAAGTGGATTCAGAACCTGTCTTGTGGCTACCATTACCCTCAAGGGACCAAACCTGTCACCATGAAGGTGTCAGGTTTTTTTATTTATTTAAAAACAGGGACAATGCAAGTTAATGAATGTCATTTACAGGGTAGTGTACAGACATAAACAAGCCAGATTGTAGCCATAGGCTAATTTCCATCTGTTGTCCCCTAGCAGATGTTCGCTAAAATTACCAAAATAAAACACAGTAAGAAAGAAAACATATTCTATTATTAAAACAATCATTATTTCAAGTCATTAAAATCATTACAGTAGTTAATAGCCCAACAAAGTGTCGGCATGCCTTAGCACAACCATATCAGAATGTAGACAGTATAAATAAAGAAATATAAAACACACAAATCACTATTCACAAGAGAGTGCAATGTGCATCTATCCTGAGTTTTGACCGGCCAGGAATGCGTTCAGCTTTTTTCTGTTATCTACTACTAGTAGGCTATGATGATGATAAAAGTACACGGGTAAATGAGTTTTAAGTACTGCTATTCTATATGTAGTAGAATCTGTTACTCATAATTACGGTTAGTGATATTTTTTTCTTGCCCTGTGTACTATGTCTAGGAGCTATACTAATAATTTTAATAAGCATGTATGGCATGCACCCCTTTTAAATCAGAAAATTAGAATATGCTGGAAAGGTTTTTATTCAGGCAATTCAACATAAAATGTGGAACCAATACATTTTATGTACAAAGTACAGATGCAAGATTTTACTTTGAGACCTGACATTTTTGTATTTAAATTCCAATTTTACTGATTTTAATCAATATTAACATTTTAGTTGTTTAATTTGAGGTTTTCTGAAGCTGCAAATCCTAATCAGCAAAATGTAAACAAGTTGAAATATTAACCTGCATACTATTGGTCTATATATTTGCATTTCATCTTTGGAGATAAGTTACAGAAATGCATGCACTTTTTCAGGATAGTCCAATTTTCTGAATAGTACCTGTTTGAGTTCCAGATTTTCTTAAATGTGGGGTTTACCTGTCATCTTATTTTGTTTCCCTCCCATAAATGCTAGCAAAGTCATTTGCTATATACCTACTAAAGTAAATGATGATGCCATTAATCAGAGCTATGAGTATTGATATTGACTATTGTTAGAGTAACAAGTAACGGCATGTGGTAGCTTGTACCCCTACAATAGTACAACTTGCCACATGATCTTTCTCTCTGCTCTTTAGATTGGTAATCGTGACAGCCTGTTTGGTGATGGGAGCTGCATCTTTCCGGTGTCTTCTAATGCGGATCAGCGCTTCTTCTCCCCTGCCGAATTCCTTGGACGAACCAGCATTGGGCCTCTAAGTGAAAGTGAAGAAGAGGAGGAGGAGGAGGAAGAAGAAAGAAAAAGAACTGTGATGGATGTTGGGAAAAATACTGTTTTTGAGAGAGACTGCACAGAATTGGACTTGAACCTTATAGAGGAAAACTGACCACTCTTTGGTGCTCCCAGTGAGACTACTGCATTCATAACCATATAAAGCACACCTGTAGGCTTTGTGTTGTCTTCTGGAAGAGCCTTTAAAAACCTGCAGCCCTCATCAGGCTTGAGTCCAGACTTCATGATTTGGAACCAAGCAAGTATGAGCTAATTGCATTGCTGTTTGTAACATTTGAGCAAGCCCACTATTCAACATTGCACAGTTATGCCAGTGCCTGCCTGTTCGGCACTCAATAGGGAAACGCGCATGAGTAAATAAGCAACTTTTCATGTGAAGAGATGTTTGACTTTTTATTTTGATACTAGTCTTAATTAGCATTTACCATTGGTATGCATTTCAATAGATTTTACATATCTTTATCAAGGAACATATAAGGGCATAAGCAGAAAGTTCTTAATATTTGCGCTGACATGTAAAAACCAGTGGTGAAATTGGAAAACTGCTTTCTTTGGTGCCCGAGCAGATCCAGCAATAGACTGCTTTTTAGATGTCGGTCTTTACATTTGGATTAATTGAGCTTTTAAAAGTAGGCCAAATATTACAATATGTCAATGATACTGAAGTGTTCTCAATGGCATAAGAATCCATATCTTAATGCCCTCCTGTATATTTAACAGGAAACATTCCAGGATTCTTTCCATGTCTTAAATCAACCAGATGATTAATCAAATTTTAGGTTGCTCCTTTGAAATATCTCAGTCAAAGGGAAGTGTTTATTGTTATAGTTGAACTGTTTTTTTCCCCCCTTCATATGTTGTCTTAGAATGTCTGTTTTGACATCAACACACCTCACAAACAGTAATACTGATGATACTGTTAACTTGCCATGCCTTAAGCCTAAAAGAGTTGTATGTCCTCTGGTCTTTTCACAGCCAGAGACTTTTGCAGTCTCCATTTGCACTGGTTCAGATATTTTTTTGAACGTGTGGCACATGCACAAGAGGGTTAAATAACTGAATCAGTGGTGCAGCTGGTCTCCACAGGGCACAATGTAATGTAGTGTACAATGGTTAGAGTGAGTACACACGTCCAGCCAACTGAGTGTATGTGAGAGGCTGTAGTGATTCGGATGATTTGGTGGCCTTTTAGACTTTTTTTTTTTTCCATGTTTTCAAATGGAAATATTCCTGTTGCACAATTTATGTATGAATAAAGTTTAATAGAGAATTATTTTTTCCCAAAAACTGTCCTGTCTTTTCTTTTTGTAAGTAGCCAATAGAAGTCAATACAATGTGAGGTTATTGTGACACCTAGTGGTTGACTGAAATATCCACGTTGCATAAATATTTAATTTAAAATCCATTCTGACTTTATTAACTCATTTTTATGTTTGTGGGAAGGTAAACAATTTTTTTATAGATATTATCTGTCCCCCCCCCCCTATATTTTTACAGATATCTGAAGGTAGCAGAAGAGAAGATATTAAAGTACAGAAAAACCTAATTAGAGATTACTGACTCAAATAACCTCAAGGGGACGCAGAATTGCTCATAAAATGGCCATACAAATGCACAATGGGAAACAAACTACGATACATGCAGTGAAAATACAAAATACATATATATAAAAAAAAAACATTTGAGAAAACATAGGAGAATCACGTCTACGTGTTGCATAGTGTCTCCACTTGTTTCCACGGCTGTTGTACCATATGCTGGTACGTGGTACGCTTCCACGTGTGTGTCCAGGAACCTGTTGTTTCCTTATACGTCAACAGTCAAAAAAATAAGCTGAAGTTTTAGTCCAATTACACCGCAGACATCGCTGATGTTCAGCACAAAGTTTGGCTGGCCGAGTCCTTTGACTTTACAAGTCTTCGTCGCTCCGCCGTGGAAGGTGAGGGCGCTCCTTCCAGCACGCGGACGCTTTTGCGGACTGTCTGACCCCCTCATCAACGAGCCACTTCCTCTTTTGTCTGAATTCATGGCGATCGGGAGAGAGGGAACAGCACCGACGCACGCACACTGCCTCAGCACTCCTGAAAGAGTTTAACCGGGGTAAATAATTGACATTTTTTTTGCACGATTTGTTTATAGGTTGCGAAAATGCGCCTGTTTTAATCAAATCATGCGGAAAAACTTAAATTTTAAGTGGAATTTATCATTTGTTCAGCTTCTGGGTCAGATATTTCACATTGTAGCGCCACTCGCTGATAACAAATCGGACGAAATGGGCTCCCCCTCCGCCTGCATCTCGCTCACACTCAGCGGCACGCTACTTAACGGCGCTGGCTAGCTAACATTAGCAACTCCACAAACGTCTACAAAATAAGTACTTATGAGGGTTAGTTGTGCTGACACGTTTGAACAGTTAATGACATTACTTTTACAAAAATACTACGTTTGTTCGAGGACTAACAAAATTTACGTTTATTTCAAGTATTAGCCACTTCTAGTCCATAAATGTTTGTGTTTGGGTTAGCAAGCCACCATCGGATAGCTAGCTATGGTGCCTTGTACATAGTTTAGTTAACTGTTATCAAGATTCAGAAGTTAATATTTGCTCAACTAAATCAGAATAGACACGTTGCAAGGGACAGAGAGTCACATACTTAAGTTAAACAACTGTGTTGTTTGCATGGGACCTATTTGATATATCCGCCATTCATTAGGAGTACTAATGGACAACTCTAAACAGGCTAGCTAGCATCTTCAGCTAACCACTTGGTTAACGGTTTATCGATTGCGTTATTTTTCGTCCTTATTCATTAACCGGTTATATGTAGGATTAACCATTCATAATTGGTTCTTTATAACGTTAGCTAACGCTTATCGTTAGCACCAGATTAACTGCTTAACTCCACCCGGCTTAAATGTTGTTTTTACTCATAGCCAAACTAAAGTTGACCAGAAAGTTTCTATAACAGAAGAGGAGAAAAATGTATATTGCTAAACTGCTTAAACAAAAAAAAAAAAAAAAAGTGAAATCAAAGATGGCACACTCCACCTTATTTTATGTGCCGATTAGAGTTGTGTTAACAACTACTCAAATGTTTCTTGATAAAAGTACGTTTTTAAAATTGTACTTGAGGTATCCGTCACAGTCACTTTTTATTAGCAGTGAGGTATGCAATATTTGCAAGGGAAAATTTTCAAGAAAACATAGCATACATATTATAAAGAACTATATTAAGACTCATTCTGTAAAGCATTGCCTACAAAACTAACAGTTTACCACAAATGTAAACTACAGTGGACACTGGTAATTCATCTGCACATACTTTACAGCTATTAAAACTTTTGTGTATCTATAGAGCAAGGCAAACAACGCATAATGTGACTTGTCAGCTTGTTGTCTTTACTTGAAGGTGAACTAGTCTCTTGAACTATAGTCAGACGATGTACATGATTAAATTCTATCAACTTTCTTTGTGCCCCCTTTTCACTTGTTGACCAGCAGCGTCTCATATTAGTTGTCTTTGCATCAATTTGTTTGTTTATTTTCATTATAAAGAAAGAAACACGTTGAAAAAGATCTCTTCCAGGAAATTATATATAAAAAAAATTAGGGGTGCACAATACATGCAGTTATGTCAATATGTTCAATACCGCTCTGTATTGAACAATATAGATCCTGGAGATTTATTCATTTATGATTCTTGTTTTGTAGGTTAGGCACCATTTAATTGAAATATTTGTTTAAATTCAAAAATTCTGTTTTATAATTAGTTGAAATAAAATTACAATTAAAAAATGTTATCGTAAAAATATCAAATGACACTAATATAGAACCAAAACTGTGAAATGTGAAATTTGTGTATTGTTGCACGCCTTCACAAAGTTAATGTGATATATTGTTGTCATGTTTATTGTTGTCTTTGGAAAAAGCAGTTTTGTTTATCGGGATAGTGACTTCATCAGAAGCCACCTGCAGTGATGTCAACTGTTTAATAATAGCAAAATCTAAAGTCAGTAAACCTTTTCTTTGTTTACAGTGTAATCTTTGTTGTCAACCTGATTGGCATACTGGACGTTGTTCTCCAGGTGAGTTCAGTCTTAAAATACCCTTCATAGATTAGAAGTCCCAGTGATTTAAAGTGTTGGAACATGTAGAGTATAAAATAGAAAATGGATGGATGGACATGCATGCACTATATAAAAAAGGCTGTTTTAGTATCACCTTTGTACACCATGAACAACACATTAACGTTATCAGAAATAGCAGAACAAATTTACAACAAGACATATGGAGTTGCACAATAGGTTTAAGACGGAAGAGAAAAAAAAGAGGGTTTGATGGGCATGAACAAGACCCGTAAAGGACATGAAAAAAAGAAGTATTGTCCACCAGAGAAATATGAACTTATGGTGTGATGCAAACTAGTGAAGAACTGAGCTGTTGAGTCACAGATAGTAGCTGGATTGTAAAAAAAAAAAGTAGGGTTGAAATTTTTATTTTACATTGTTCAATAGGACAAATAAAATTAGACAAATGATTAGCTGTTGGTCGTATCACTCTTCAAAATTTCACAGGCATGGGATGCTGTAGGTAGAGGGGCTGGATAAGTCGAGAGGTTGGACAGATGATCTATTAAATTTAAGAAGACTTTCACTGTACAGTTATTGCAAAAGCAAATGACATCTCACTGCTTCATCTCCAGCAATCCTTTGAGCTTCCAACACGGATGTCTTGGCATACTGTCGCATAGAACTAGCAGCATCTCAGGAATGGTTATCGGTCTGTCATGGTTTTCGCTTTAACCAACAAACCCCATTGAATATCTGGATATATTCTCTTCCCATTTTAAGTGAGAGAGTTGTTTGTTTTAACATCTGCATCTGAAAGGCTCCCATCCCTTTTACTTGCACAAAACACACCCCAATAGGAACAGTAAGATTATGGAAAAACTCTGAAACCTGTATTCTGAAAGGTTGCTAAAGCACCATAAGTTAACATGTGTTTATAAATTGCATATCATATAATAGGTTTTGTTTAGTAATTTTTGATGGATTAAATTGATTTAAGTCAGTATTATAATTTAAACATGAACACAAAACAATGATGGAAAGAGGTTTTAGCTGAAGTTAATTCAGGTGTTTTTCCATCTGAGACACAAGTAGGGTTACTACTTGTCAGTAATTCCTGTATGTTGAGATGAATTCATAGCAAAACTTGCATGAAGAGTAGCAAAGATCATCAAATGACTTCATCATACCGATGTACTACAGTGCACAGAGTACTGAAACAGAACCACTCTCCATTTTATGTGGTATGACATGTTAATGGGTGGGTGGGGCATTCAGGGGCTTTTCTCTTCGCCTGGATTCCTACAGTTATGTCACATAAAACAAATTAGACTGATTAGTAACCTTTCAATCACCTATTCACAAAGACTTTTTGAAATATCTGTTGCCACATAATAAACTCTTATAAAATATTTAAAAGAAGTGTTATTTATTTTCACCAAAATCCTCTTCAACCACTGCTCTTTTGTTATCAGCTAATAAACATGCAGTGATCTTTCACTCCAAAATTAGTTTAAAACATATTGTAGATTGTTGTTACTCATCCTCACACTATTCTATATATCCTGATATACATACTCTTTTCCAATAATTGTATTCTCTGAATAAGTTTGTTGAACTGTTGTCTGTACACATCGTCCATGCAGTCTTACAATGTTAGGCCTTTTCAATGTTTACCTGTTGCCTTAGTTCAAGTTTAAACTTTATTTTAAACCATACAACACTTCTTTGGGGGTTTAAATATACGTTCATTGGCAGTCTTTAGTGTTTCTACCATCCCTTGTGCAGCAACTTACATGAGTGCACATGAGACAAAGGAGCAGGAAGTAATAATTTTTTATTTCACGTGTTGCTCTTCTGCTTTTCATACATTAAGGCGGCACTGAAGTTACTTGAAGCAAAATGTTTTTCTATATCTTTAAATGCTTCCTGAAGCACAGTTTTTAACCTGAAACATAAGCGGCTAAAATGTGTTTTATTGTACTGTTTGATATGCTCAAACGTGTTGACGAGTCATTTCTCAGCTGCTGTCATCTGCTGGGTTGTTTAACACCATAGTTGTCATGCTGTTAAAAACTGTAAATGTGACATTTGTTATAAGAAAACTCGCCTCATCACACCTTTATATTAATGCAAATGTAGCACGTGTTTGGGAATTGAAATGAGTATTATTCTTTTCTCTTAACTGAATTGATTCTTTATTCGTGTGCAGGTGATACTAAGTGGACTTGATTAAAGGGGCTCCTCTAGTACTTGGATCTGTTCTTCGCTGTCCCAGATTAAGACTCCTTGGTCTATGGCTCTGATGGACAAACACAAACAGGTCAAGCGACAGAGACTTGACCGCATCTGTGAGGGTAAGAGTGCTTGCATGCAGTAGAGTTTAGGAGCTTATGCTTGAGCAAATGGCTAATTTAGTTGTAAAAGAAATGTTCACGACATTTATTCACAGTTAGTTTAACATCTTTATTTCATTCTTTGAATGAAATAAAAACCATACATAACAGAATATAAAACCTGAATGTAAAGGAGCAGAAGGAAGAAAATCTCATTC
>JBBDHI010000007.1:21536246-21556870 GCA_037177115.1 Craterocephalus stercusmuscarum
ATTTGTTGAAAAGACAACAAGCAAACAAATAAGAACTAAAAACAGCTGCAGGTTAGCTTGCAGCTGGTTTGGAGCCAGAGCTTAACTACTAGAGAGCATCAACAGAATACAATACAACAATTCTTTATATTTTGTTAAAATCCTTTCTTTTACCTTTTTATTTTAAACATAAAAAATATTTGGCTTCTTTAATTTCTGTCTCCAAATAATTCCATAATCCAACTCCGTGAACAAAAGCGCATCGTTCCAACACATTAGTTCTGCACCTTGGTTTTATGAATATTTCAAAACCTTTTAACTCATAAGGACTTGGCCTTTTAATAAATCTTCTTTGTATATAGAATAAAAATAGTCTTATTCTGTGTCTTAACTCCTTACTAATGAAGAATCATGTTTCTCAACTGATTGCAAAAGTTTGTTTTTCTTTTCCTCCACGTCCTTGACTGATGTAACTCTA
Source organism: Craterocephalus stercusmuscarum (assembly GCA_037177115.1). Classification (NCBI taxonomy): domain Eukaryota; kingdom Metazoa; phylum Chordata; class Actinopteri; order Atheriniformes; family Atherinidae; genus Craterocephalus; species Craterocephalus stercusmuscarum. The sequence continues at coordinate 21,536,704 of JBBDHI010000007.1, forward strand.
GCTGTGACATGTAGCTGTGTTGATAAAGTCCCAGGACCATAGTTAGGACAGATTAAAGCCATTTTAATTATAAAAGATGCATAAATTAAGCATTTTTGCATTATCATTTTCACTTTTGCAAACCTGATTTCTGAGTATTAATGTCACTTTGGGTTGATAAAGTCATATCAGTTCATCTTGTTGTATACAGTGTTCTTTTATCAAGTTTAGTAACCCTAATTTTTCTCTCATTTCCATGAGTTTTAAAGTCGAGGTCATGATATTTCGGAAGTTGTTAGAATGCACTGTTTGTTGCTCACAGGGTGGCTGAAAATAAGTCAACTTTCTGTTTGGGTTATTTCCAGCAAGAAAGTACAAAGTGTTTAATTCTGCCCGAGAGTAGTTTGACTTGTTATAGCGATGGTGATCAGACATAATGGTGCACCAAAATGGAGGGAACAGTGTGGGAGTCTCTGGAGACCGGTGAGAGGGAAAGGACAAGGTGAAGGGTTGCGGCCGAGGCTACAGGGAAACGGGCCAGCTGTCTCTTTAAAAAACGACAACAGCCCCAAACCGCCCTCGGCCTCGGCTTCGGCTATGCTAATGAGGTTAGTGCTGGTTGGCTAGCTCTCAATGGCGCCGCCTGTGATTGGAGGCCGTCTGTGGGGGAGGGGCGGGGCGTGTATGACAGCTGGGAAGGAGTCAGCCAAGAGCAGGCTGGCAACCAGAGAGGGAGGAAAAAAAAAGAGCGATAGAGGGAGAGAGAGAGGGAGAGGAAGACAGGCTGACAGACTTCATAATGCAAGGTTAGGCCCGGTGCTCATGTGTTTTCTATTTTGGCATGTGTTTTTGAAAATCTGCGAGCTGTGTGTGGGGGAGATCTAAGGTTTGGGTGTGGTGCAGCTATGCGCGTGCAGTTTCCCTTTTATGTTTGTGCATGTTGGCGGTGTCGCGGCCGTTGAGAAGGAACTGAATAAGCGTGTGTGTTTAGCTGCGTCTGGGTGGAGTACTGCTGCTTGCTGCATTATCATCGTCTGCTGCCCCTCCCCCCTCACCTCTTACTCTAACTACAGCCAGAGGGAGAGGAGGAGAGGAGGGAGTGAAGGGAAAGAAAGGCAGAGGGAGGGAGAATGAATGAATCACTGAATGAATTGCATTGTGTGTCCGGCCATGCTTGCTCCTCATAGGCCTCGGGTATGCCAGTGTCCTTTACTCAAATTACTCTCTGTGTGGGCTTACTTGTTTCTGTTATTTATTTATTTCCTTACAAGGATTTTGTAATGAGCCACTTCAGGTTTTTCTGCATTGCAAGCTCTCTTTGTGCGTGTGTGGGGTGTTTTTTCAGTTGGCATGGTAGCAAGATTGAGCCATCTGCAATTAATGTTAATGACGGCGCATCCATTTGTACATTTTACAAGTGTACCGATGCTATCTGTACGTATTTTTGTTTTATCGTTTCTTCTGTGAGCAGTGCAACCAAGAAACGAGAAAAAAAGGCTCCGTCTCCAGTGGATTCTTCCACATTTTTAATTTTTCCACTCTCAGCTACTGGCTCTCCTCCTTCGCAGTCTCACCATTACACGCTGCCCTCTGTCCAAGTAAATGTTCTAGCAAGGCACACCCCCCTGCCATGGAGCACACACCTGTCACACAGCAGTGACTATGAAATATGTGCTTGTCTATATGTAAAGTTAGACAGGAAGAAAGACTTTTCTGTTTTTCCTGTGCATTGGGGGAGATGGGGCTTTTTTTTTTTCATGGCGTTTTTGTTTTTGCAACTTTTCTGTGGTTGGCACAGTGATTGATGGTCAAATATGATGATGGCAGCCATGGTGTGTACATGTACTTAAATGCGTCTGAAGTCTGGGCAAGCCAAAAACAAGAAAGGAAGAGGTGACTCTTCCAGACGCGAGATTTAGGTCACGAACGAGACCACCATAAACACATGAACCCCCAGCCACCCAGCAGTTTTCTCCACCCCTCCCCCAGCTGCACCCTCTCAGCCCCCTCCTCTGAGTGTGTACCCTGCTCATACAGTAGGCAGGTCAAGTTCCCAGAACCAACACTTCACTAAAGAGGTCTGTTTTTATTAACCTTACCCATATAAGGAGTTGGACATGAATCCATCAAGATTTGACAGTGAATTTTAAACACACTTCTGTATGAAGTAGGAAGGATTACTGGGTGCTCTCCATGCCCCATCGCACATTTGGTTGCACTTTATTGACCATTAAAGACATGCTCACACTTGAATTTGTGGTTCTTGTAGTTCCCCGAAGGTGCCGGTAGATGCTGGAAAAAGAGAGTCATGAAAGTCTGAGTTATTATCGTCTGAAGAGTGTGGAAGCTAGCCATGTTAAGTTTAGCCATGTGTGCTGGGGGATTTTATTTGAGGGTGTGATGACTTGCATCATAGTCCAGACATGGGAGGTGGAGCCTCTTGAGTCACTAACCTCTAAACCTGGCTGGTTCAGGAAGAGGTTGTATGCATCACAGTGCTGTGTAACAATTGCTCAGTGACATTTTTTTATCTTTTGTTTTTCTGTTTAAACTTTTCTTTTTTATGGCTCATTAACGTTATATTTTTTTTCTTTGCGGCGGACTCAGGTATCCGACCCCCTATCCTGAATGGGCCGATGCACCCCCGGCCCTTGGTGGCCCTACTGGACGGGCGTGACTGCACTGTGGAAATGCCCATCCTCAAAGACGTGGCCACAGTGGCTTTCTGTGATGCCCAGTCCACACAAGAGATTCATGAAAAGGTAGCGGAGAAACAAGCACACACTGACCAGTCTGAGAGAAAAAAAAAAAAAAAAAAAGTACTTGTTTCATTGTGACATAGTGAAAGTATTTAACACCATATTTTTTGTTAAAATCCGAATTTCCGATAACAATTAATTTGGATACTGTATGAATGACTTTTTAATTCTTGAAATTGACTGTGGGATGATGTGAATTCAGACTGAAGAGCGATTTGTCTCCTGCAGGTGTTAAACGAAGCTGTGGCTGCTCTTCTGTACCACACCATTACCTTATCCAGGGATGACTTGGAAAAATTTAAAGGCCTGCGAGTTATTGTCAGGATCGGCTCTGGCTTTGACAACGTAGACATTAAAGCGGCTGCTGAGCTGGGTGAGACGCTGAAACCTACAACATATAGTCTCGCATACACATAAGGGCTCATATGTCACAGCCACAAGCGGTTAATGCTCACTTCCTCTTTTCTGCCTGTCATCCAGGTATCGCTGTCTGCAATGTGCCAGCATCCTCGGTGGAGGAGACAGCCGATACGTCGCTATGTCTGATTCTCAACCTGTACAGGCGAGTCACCTGGATGCACCAAGCCCTAAGAGAGGGAACCCGTGCCTCCAGTGTGGAGCAGATCAGAGAGGTGGCCGGCGGTGCTGCTCGAATCCGCGGTGAAACGCTGGGCATCATAGGCCTTGGTGAGTGACTGTGGTGGTTTTGATTTCTTAATACTGGGATAATCGGGTTTTAACAGCAACTTTGAACCAATTTAAAGGAATACTTCATCCTCAGAATGATTTGCCTTCATTTTCTATTCACCCTCATGCTGATCAACACTCTGGAAAACTTTTTTTATATTTATCATGCAGCCGGAGATATGGGGAGGTTTTCATTTTGCATCAAATCCGTTACAGTGATGTTGAACGGTGTCCGAGCAAAAAGGTCCGTAAAGGTCCACAAAAACTTGACAATATTCCTCCATACTGTTCATCTAATGTAATCCAAGTGTCCTGAGCTGGGAGTATCCATAATTAACTGGAAACAATATCATTAATATAACTTTAGAGCCTAAACCGTAGCATATTGTACTTCCTGGATGCGCGTTCTTGATGCGACTGTGGCCATGGCCGACGGTGTTAGTGCTTTTCACATTCTCTGCCTATTGGCTACTATAGGGATGGAACATTCATCGAGGAAATAAAATATGCTGGGGTTTAGGCTCCAAAGTTATACTAAATTATATTGTTTCCAGTAAATTATGGACGCTACCCACTCAGGACACTTGGATTATACCTGACGAGCAGTATGAAGGAATATTTCCGAGTTTTTCTGGACTTTTCTGGACCTTTTTGCTCGGGCGCCGTTCAACATCACTGTAACGGAATTGATGGGAGAACAAAAACCTCCCCACATCTCCGGCTGCATGATAAATATCATAGTGTTCCACAGTTTTACTCAGCATGAGGGTGAGTAGAAAATGAAGTCTGTGGGTGAAGTATTCCTTTAATATCCAATTACTTACGTAGATGCTTGGTTTTTTGGTCAGTTGGTGGCGAAAACTGTCATTTATGTTTCAATAAGAAAAGCTTGGGTTCCCTCCTATGCGGCTATTTCTAAGTCCCGTCTCATTTGGCCGTTCAGGGCGTGTTGGGCAAGCTGTAGCATTGCGGGCCAAGGCCTTTGGGTTTGGAGTGATCTTTTATGACCCCTACTTGCCCGATGGTGTGGAGCGTTCTCTGGGCCTGCAACGAATGGCCACCCTGCAGGACCTGCTCATCCACTCTGACTGTGTATCCCTGCACTGCAGCCTCAATGAGCACAACCACCACCTCATTAATGACTTCACCATCAAACAGGTGAGTGGGTACAAAGTGTGTCTGAATAGTCCTGCTGATGGGAAGGGGATAAGGAATTGATCAGATATCCGTGCCATTATCAGTGTTGCTTATCAAGTTTAGAAATGTTTATCTCAGCCTGAATGTGTATTTTGGCTGCAGCAAGTTTCTTGGTCAACATTCAGAGTGAAGAAAATAAGAGAGATAAGCATTTATGCTTTTATCAGAGAATATTTATCATTGGCTACAGATAATCTTCTAAATGGAAGTGGTAGCACTTGTGTGAATAAGAAGATACAGGACACTTCTCTTGTATGCAAAGCATTTTGCCATTTTGTTGATTAAAATACTAATTTTTAGTAAAATACTTTAGTTTTTATGGCAGCTCATAATAGTTGGGTGCCTATGGCGTTTTTGATTGTCATCAGAAAACATTGCCCAACCTGCCACCAACAGAGAGCTCAGCTAATGCTGTTATGGATAACATTTTAATAACAGATTGGAAATTTCTTATACTTTACATGGCTTCTTTTGACTTTTTCCACTACTTGACACAATATTGAATTTACTCTAGATGTTACACCGGACGCACATATTTAACCTCATCCACATCTTGCTAAGATTGCTTAGATGTCCTTGTCTCACAGGAAGAATTAATGTTGGTTTGTGAAGCAGACATTTGGATTTTCTGTTTCTTCTGCAACTGTTTGGGTGTTGGTTAGTGTGTCATGGGTCAAAGCTTTGAAACAAATGTGGCAGATTCAGAAATAAGCACACAAACATTGGACAGCATCAGCATATTGAATTGCTATAGAGTGAGTTTGTCTTACTGCAAACCCATCCTTTTATTCACTAAATAAACTAATGGCATGTCTAACTTAATATCCAAGTCTGAATAATCTGTTTTACCATATTGCTTGAATTTTTTTGCTGAATAATATGTGGCAGCACTGCTGGCAAGATTCAGCCTGTGTCTGCAAAATGCTAACTTGTCAAAGGTTTGCTGATGTTTGAAGTTTTGTGGTATTATTGTGGAGCATAAATGGCTCGGCAGGTTATTTCAGCGTGGCCCGTTTTTATTTGCTGCAGATAAAAAAAATCAGCCTCCTCCTCCACATTGATTAATCCCATTGTTATTCACTCAGATGCGCCAAGGAGCCTTTCTGGTGAACACATCAAGAGGCGGTCTGGTTGATGAGAAAGCCTTGGCTCAAGCCCTAAAAGAGGGCCGGATACGAGGGGCCGCCCTGGATGTGCATGAGACAGAACCTTTCAGGTAACCATGATGCATCACGACCACAGTGACTAGTGCATTCCCATATATGCACAACCTCTTTACTTCTTTTTATAACTTCCTTTCCTCTTCCATACAGTTTTTCCACAGGCCCCCTGAAGGATGCTCCTAATCTGATCTGTACCCCACACACATCTTGGTACAGCGAGCAGGCTTCAGTGGAGGCTCGTGAAGAAGCAGCTAGAGAAGTGCGTCGGGCCATCACAGGTGGGAGAAACGTTTTCTTCATCGTACAGTACATACATGAAATGATGTACATCCTGATAACACTTGATTCAGATCATTTGAAATAGCCTAGATGTTAAGCAACATGAACCACAATGCATCATAAAAAGCACTGAGCTCCATCTCCATCGCTGGCTCTTTGGCAAATACTAAAATTGGAAAATAATTCATCTGATGTTTTTGATCAGATGAAAGCAGGATAAATCAGACCGATTCACTTGTGATCTGGTGTTTTTGCTGATAGATGGGAGTGCAAAAGGTAAATTACCGGCTTAAAGGATGACTGTCACTACCAAGAAGCTCTGCTTAGGAGTTAGCTCCTGTTTGAAGAATTTCTGAAGAATATTTTATCTACTACAGAGACACTGTGGTGGTGTTTTTATGACAGAGGTACACATCACCTTTTAAGGTAGAATAGCTTAAAAAAAAAACAATATCCACAGATTGCCTCATTCATTCGGTCCGACCTGATGACTGATTTTTCTAAGAATTATCTTTTAACCACATGATAATGTTTTGAAGGAGCGTTTTTGGTTTAACATTTAACTCTTAGAATAACATTGATAACTTAAATAAATAACTTTCACATTTTCTTCGGAGCACCAGCTGATTTTGTTCCAAGAAAACAAAAAATAATTGAAAGTGCTGTGTTTTGTACTTTTGAAAATGAAAACAGACTTACAAGGTATTAAAATTGGAGGAAAGGTTAAGGCTATCCACACTTGTAGACCCACTGCAGTCAACTGGATATTAATTACTTCCTAGTAGGGGTGGGCGATAAAAAATATCACATGATTTTATTTTTTTTTTATAAAATCCCAATTTCATTTTTATCACTATCTTACATGTTTAAGACTCATTTCAGTACAACCAGACAATTTCTGTATATCAAATAGTCCTAAAGAGGATAAAAAAAGTCAATTTAGCCAAAAGAAGCTTTCTGAACAGAATTTAATTTAAGTAGTTGCAGTTTTGCCAACATGTAGAAAGTATATAAACATACTAAAAGGCTCATTATGCTTCCTTTAGCACATAAATGGGTGCTTCCGTTTCAAACGTCCTCATGCGTGGCCGTCCTCATCATAGATATTCTATATGCCTATAATCCTCATGCTTCCTTGTCTTTTATATGTTGTTATGGTGGGCAACTACTAGGGGGCGGTGCTGAGTTCATAGTTAACCCCGCAATCCTACGTCGGTTTCAGACTCTCTTGGCGGCAGTAATGCGCTGCTATAAAGTTGTTTTTAACTACCAGCACACCCTGAACACTAGCAAAGCTTTATTTCTAATGCTTGTGTAATTTGTACAGTTTTGTCCTCATTTTCGTTCTTCTTCAACAGTTGTTTTTTTTTTTCTTTGCGTTCTTCTTCTCTTCTTCACTGAGTTGTTTCTGCTCAATGCTGCCACCATGGTTTCCATTGGTATTACTCCGCCTTCTGCTTCGAGTGACAGATGGTTTTGTCTCTGCACCAGCATAGAACCGCAACTTAAAGACTGTGACCTAAACAATCCATACAATCTCCTCATTTTATACTTCATGATCTAATATCACCATATCGCACACCCCTTCTTGCTGGCAACGCACCATTCATTCTGGAGGAGCAAATATTATGTCCAAGAATTGTATGCAGTTATTTTTCCATATATGTTGAGTTGTGTGTCAGAAGGAGAGAGACTCAGACTGTTTAGCTTTTTTCATTATTGCTTTTACAAAGCTATGAAAAGTTCTATATCAATAAATTCTGATTAACTGACTGACAATATAAACTAAAACAAGATTAAAACATATATAAACAAGGCTGATTGCAATGATCGAATTTATAGTAAAAAGCAGCCTTGAACTGGCACTAATCGGTGCTACTGAGGCTGCTTCCGTCGGAGTGTCGTGTTCTCTGTGGCCACACAGTAAATGTTCACCGCTTTCATTTTGCAGATGACGACAAACCAAAATGAAAACAATAATGTCCCGTGAAGAGGTTTAATTGCTCGTACATGCTCATCTTTTAAACAGTGAAGACATAACGGCGTGTTGTCTTTGCCTCAGGTCGTATCCCGGACAGTCTGAAGAATTGTGTTAATAAGGAGTATCTGATGGCAGCCTCTCAGTGGTCCAGCATGGAGGCAGCTGCCGTTCATCCAGAACTTAATGGAGCCACCTACAGGTGAGAGGATGAGGAGGACGAGAGTTGACCGAGTTCACATGCGAGACTGAGAAGGGATCTTTAGACGGCTCTCATGTGATCCCTCTGCTTCTGTTTCAGATTTCCTCCTGGTCTGATCAATGTTGCAGCAGCGGGGGGCCTCCCAGGAACAGGCGCAGGAGTGGAAAGCCTGGTTTCAGGAACCCTGGCGCATGGCATCGCCCCCGTCTCCCACCCCCCCCACGCCCCGTCCCCGGGGCAGCCCACTAAGGCCGAGGCCGACAGAGACATCCCCTCTGACCAATAGCCCTCCCACCCCCCCGCCGCCAGCACATTCCGTCATCTCTGGAAACCAAACCCCTCTCCCAGGATCAGACATAACCCGACAGCCCCTGTTTGACCTGACGTTTCTCTGATCACACAACCAGCCCAGGAGCTAACATCATCCCACCCACATCCCTCCATCCTCATCTCCCCCTCCATCCTCCAGCCCCCCACTACGTCAGCAATAACTGTGTTCTCAAGGATTCAATGATTGGATTGGTATAGTTCCTTAGTTGGCTGTTGTTTTAATGGAAAGTTTATCTTTTGTGGTTCTAGGTGTTCATATGTTTTTGTTTTTAAAAAGGAAAAAAAAAAAAAAGAAAAAAAAGGCTTTTCTGACATGAGGCTTTATCTTGCTGCCTCCAGCAGGCCTCTGCTGGCTCTGACCACTAGAGGCAGAGGGACAGGAAGGTTGAAGCCCAACTTTGTACATTAATGGCTCATGTTACTGCTCTCTTCTTCTTCTTCTGTCCTCTTCTTTTTTTTCTCCCTTTCTCTCCCTCTCCACTCTTACAATTGAGGAAAATGTTTTCCGCAAAGTAAACCTGACAGGATCTTGTCCATCTCATTAACATTTAGCTATTCTTCAGCCTACCCGCCCCCCCTCCCCCCTGTATTATTCTACAGAGGAATCGGCGTGGAGCTCTCTAACTGTGAAAGTAATATTATGTGCTCGCACTCGAGCTTTTTCCAGAGTGATACCTGAAATTGGTCAACTTTAAGTGCTGTGATTTTCCAGTTTGAAGACAGTTGTCTCTTTTTGCCCCTGCTTTGCCCTAAAACATTATTCTGCCACGAAACAACGGCTAAGAGCATCATATCAGAGAGCACCGTGGCGTTAACGCCCCCCGCCTGCCAGCAGCCGGAGAGCTGCCTGTGCGGTCAGGTGCTGGCCGCCCAAACGAAACCAAACGCAGCAGCGCACCAGCAGAGGGCGCCATCTGTCCGGCTGCTGATGGAGACGCAGACAGACGGACAGTTATAGGTTAGGGAAGAACATGATGACTCACTGCTGCCATTCAAAACATGAGGTGACCCGGTATTGAGTAATACCTTTATATTAAAGTTCTCACCACCACCCACCCACCCTCACATCCCCTTCATCCGTCATGGCCCTTCCTTCACTTGTGCTCACGAACCAGTATGCATCCACCAGTTCCTCCAGGTGGGAGGGGACAGCATGGATTAGGTTCCCCGCAGGAGCGAAGGGGACAGCGTTCCTGCATGCTGGCTCATTAAAGACAGTGGTACGTGTGTGTGTGTGTGTGTGCGCGCGCACGTGTGCTCCCTCACTCTGTAGTGATAAGAAGCTGTCATCGTTCCAAAGGAATCGCCCCTAGGAGTAACTCTTAAAACGCTGTTGCCCTGGTGTCAAGGGAACACCTTTCTAGTACCTCAGTAACAGATATTGAATGTACCGTGCATACCCTTATATTTTTTTTGTACAGATTTTCTAGATACGTCTATACTGTCCTTTTACTGAAAGGGTTGTGAAATTGTAGCAGTAACGACATAATTCAAAAGAAGAACGCCCCCCTCCCCCCCATTAAAGATAATTTGACCAAATCTTTCTAGGTTCAGTAAGGTCGCTGAATACTCAGGCTTCAAAAACCAACACGTCTCTCTTTGCCTTTTTACTTCTTGATTTCCTCATTGTGAGAAAATTCAGCACAATTTCCCATTTTTACACTTCGGACTGTAAAAAGTGCTTCAACCTGAAACTTACTGACTGATGGAAAATGGAAAAAAAACAACAACAAAAAGACAAACAAAGGGTGGTCGTCTTGGTCTGCTAGTTTCCTTTAATAGAACAGTAGTACTAGAGGCTGTTTTTGTTTTTCATTTTATCTCCATTTATTGTCAAGCTGCTCTATCTATAGTGCATGTGAGGTCATTTTTAAGGGGGGCGTATGATTGCCCCCACCCCTCCTACCCCAGCCCCACTTCCCCCAGCCAAGTGTTTTCAGCCCGAGTTGCCATTTTTGTCGTGGTCAGTTTCCAGTGATGTACAGTTTTTTCCCCTCAGAGTCTAAGAGCGACATGGAGCATGTCTGTGTCCTGAAATGGTAGGCTCCTCTGTCATGTGATGAGTATATATTTTTTAAAAAGAATAACCCCCATAGTTTGGATTATGAGCTTAATGGTAATCTTAAATTTAGCTGTTGATGATGATTATATATATTTTTCGGTTCAGCAGTGCACTGTTATGAAAACCATTGTTTTATTGTAGGACTTAGTTTCTTATGGATATGCTGTCAGTGTTCTACATGTTGTACTGAAACATTTCAGAGAAAACGAGCTCCCCCACCTTCTTACTACTACTTTTTTTCTTTCGTTCTTTCTTAGTCTTATCCCATTTGTCGTCTCCGGCTTATATCCTGTGGGCCTTACTTCTCTCTGTTACAGTAGCTGTTATCGTCGCCATGGAACCACTCACTGCCTTAATACAGTTGACCACAGCAGGTGAAGTCAGGAGACACACCCAGCCCGGAAAGAAGGGGCCACGATTAAGGCCCCCTCGGCTTAAAAGAGCTCCTCGCACCCCCCCTGAAAGGCCAGAGTCTACTGCACCTTGCGTTTCCTTTTCAGTGACGAACCACATTTAGCCTTGTGTGAACAGTTTTAATCATTCTGCGTTCATAAATCCAGTGTGAACTCTTACTGTGCATTAATATGACTGTTTTTGTTTTCTTTCTTTTTTTTCTCGATGTTTTTAATTGTTCAGTCAGCCTGGCGTTGCGCGTAACACAAGCGCGTTGTGTACGCTCAGCAATGCAGCAGCCGACGTTTCATTAGCGGGTGTGAGACTTCCCAGCCGCCATCGCCACTCTGGGGCTCTTAAAGCACGTTTCTCAGCGCTTTCCAGGCCTCGATGTGGCCCGTAAAAAGGGGTGGGGGAGGGCGTAGCGGACGCTGGTGTGGTCTGTCGACACAAGAAAAGAAAAAGCCGGAAATCGCGTTGAGAGTTGGTCACTTTTTCTCTCTCTCAGGGTTCAAATGCACACATATCCTCCAGCAGTCGCCGCCCCGTCTCGTGTTCCTCATCCCAGGTTTCCTCCCTCCGAATGTAGATCCGCCTCCTGCGTTTTTTAGAAAACTCCTCCGTAGTGCACACGTCTGAACTGTTTTTTTTTTTCTTCTTTCTTTTTTGGCACTGACATCTAACCATCTAACAAGGAATGAATGAATGAATGAAAGTGACTGCGTGTGATGTTAAAATTGGGAAATGTATTTTTACAACATGTGAACATTTTTTTTCCCTCTCACACTCATTGTGAATTGATTTTTTTTTTCTTTCACCAGACTGCAAAAACAAACAAACAAAAAAACACCAGAAAAAAAATCTCCTGTAACTAGGCTCTTAAGCTTTATTTTTGTTTTTGTTTACTTTTTTTATTAGAAACAATCATGTTTGTGATGGTAACTTCCAATGGTAAACTCCACACCGTATTTTAATAAAATCTTTAAAAAATTAAACGTCTTTTCACTCATTTTTAACATGTTGCATTTCTCCGCTGCCTTCCCTCATTTCTTTTTAAAATCAGCTTCGTGCTTAATTATTGGGACAGAGTTGTTTGCCGGCGTCGGTATGTGTTCAGCTTCAGGACGTGGAGCTGTGTTTAGAAATCTTTTAGCCATAAACTAAATAGCTTGGCAGCTCTTTATCTGGGGCTGTGCAGTGCCAGGATGGCTGCGTGGGCCCACAGGGCAAAGCAGGGTGGGGGATTATAGGCTCAAAAATTGCTTCCACATGCACATAAGCAGGAGCCTTCTCTTAAAACAGAGTGAGAGATGGGTTGTTGTTATTGACTGTAATGTTCGGTCAGTGAATATTTTCAGCCCTATAAGTGGAACCAAGGTGCAACTCGTCACAAACATGCACCGTATTAAACTGGTATATTTTTACACTTGAGTGTGGGACAACCAGCTGTTTGTCCTCGTTCTAATCAGACTCCTGTACTGTGCTAAAAAGTCACGCTCCACCCCTGATTTCTTACATTTTTTTCCTCCAAGGAGCCAGACTTATAATCTTTTGGAAGGGCCTTGACCTGTTCCTCCTTCAGGCTTTCTGAAGGTCTTTCAGAGTTTTTATTTGAACATTTGCTGTTTTTAATTGACTTTTAACCCAGGTACCCCTTGTACCTGGATATTTTTCAAAGGTATTTCCCTGCTTACTATAACAGCACTCTTTAATGCTGCACTTACTTACTAGCATGTCACAAGGACCCTTAATTTGTCCCTACTTGTTGGTTTTTCCGGTAAAAACATGAATTTTACACATGAATTTGTCTTTTTGAACCAAAATTATTTCAAAAGTCGCATCAGCTGGAAACCGGATGATCTCCAGTTTGTCCTTGTAGGCTGAGGGGAGCGGGATACCTTCAAAATGAATCTATAGAAAAAAAAGAATCAGAATAAAAGTTAAAGGCCAAATTTCTTATCTCATTGTGTAATTAGGTTTAAATTACATAAAAGGCTGAAAATAATATTCAATTATTTGTGCCCAACCTCAGATAATAAAAATTATGCATGTGCATTCTGGCAGGTAAATAAACAAATATGTAGGCAGGAACAATTAATGCATGTTTGCATTCAATAGGGTAATCCAAGCCTTCATTTTAATTTATCAAGAAGAGAAAACAGTCATGGAGTCATCTTGCAACAACACCATTAATTGCATTTCTGAAAGAATACACAAGAGTAGGTATGCGTGAGACTGAGTACTTGCAGAGCTTAATGAGCTCTGCACACACCTGCAGATTGTCAGCAACACGGTCTAAACTAGACAGCTATATGTTAAAACAATGGAAAGGATTATATAACTCCTCCAGAGGGTTATTCCATTTGGAGAGTGGTTAAAATCTGAAGTATGCGCAAACAACTTGGAAGGCTGTAGAAGAGGAACGTGCAGGTCGACTAAGAAAAATATGAAAGCATCAAGAAAAAAAAACTATAACCACTGTCTCTTAGACATAAGAAATACAGAATATAAGAAAAAACGGGCGATGAAACAAAAATAAGAAACCAGCTGAAGGAAAAGGAAGTTGCATCCCAGAAGAAAACAAAGGTAGACTAAACATGCCAGAAGCTTCATTTGGTGCAGTTTCAATGAAACAAAGGTGACTGAAATAAACAAACAACCCTCCAAACTCATTAAGGATGAAGGCTGGATTCATGTAAACCGCATGAGAAGGTGGCTGACGTAACTTATACAGTCGACACAGAGAGAGCATTTCAACCTCAGACACTTTTCATTGCATCAGCTGAAGATTTTAGCGCTGAGCTGAAAGCATCTCAGCACGGAGCAAAGCCTGTTCAAACATTTCCTCATGAAAAACAGCAAACTGTTTGTACCTGAAGTAGATTAAAGAATTAAAGTGGAGATCTGATGCAATTAATGGGGATCTGCACTCATCAGCCACTTTATCAGATATGCCAATCACAATCAGCCAATCACATGGCAGCAAATCAGTGCTGTCAAGTTGACCAGCTGGAGATCAAAATGAGTGTTAAAATGGGGAAGAAAGGGGATGTAAGTGACTTTGATCACGCCATGGTTGTTGCTTTCAGACAAACTGGCCTTCAGAAACCGCTGATCTACTGGGATTTCGACACATAACCATTCCCATGGTCCTCACAGAATGGTCGGAGGAAGAGAAAGTATCCAGCGTGCAGCAGCTTTCGGTACTAAAAGTCTTTATTTGTGTCAGTAGCCAGAGGAGAATGGGCAGACTGGATGAAGATGATAGCAAGGGAGCAGGAGGACCAGAATAACCACTGGTTCCAACTAAAGTAGAATGGGCTCATGCAGCAGAACAACACATCCGGTACGACCCCTGTCAGCTCAGAACAGAAAACCGAGGCTACAATTCAAATGTCCACTAAAACTAACCAATGGAAAGCATTCGCTTTGGTCCAGATAGTAGCTTCAGAATTAGGAGTAAACATCATGAAAGCATGGATCCATCCTACCTGGTGTCATATTAGACTGGTGGTGATGTAATTCCAACTGACTAGTATTCACTGTAAATCCCACAGCCTACTTGATTGGGTCACATATGTCACAGAGCTTTTAGATGACATGGAACAAGAAATTCTCAGTCTTGTCAATGTGGTCCAAAATCTAAAATCCTATCGAATCTGTGCCTCTGAGAGTTAGGCAGTAGTAGTAGTAATAGTGGTAGTACTTGGTACTAAGGCTGCACGGTGGTGTGAGTTAGCAGCAGGAACGTCACTGGGGAGGCGTTTGACCTGCGACCTTTCCGTGCGCTGTTTGCATGTTCTGCCACATGCACGTTAGGTTATGTAAACAGGTCTCACGTGGAAATGAGACTGCTTCTCTCCATGGGACGGCCTGTATAAATCAAGAATAATAAATATTAGATTAATTTCATTGATTGTATAGATAATAACATTTTACCAAATAAAGTGGTTCATGGTTCCATAACCTGTTTCCCATTCAATTATCTTAACTTTGGTATATTTTGGGTTTAAATATTCTAAGTAATCAGCTGTTTTTTTTGTCATATTAGTGATTTGGAAGGATTTTTTTTTTTTTCTTTCCGCTACTGTTGATGGTTTTTCTGTTTTAGTACAACTGCTGAATAGACTTACCCAAGAGTGACTTTTTATTGCTGCATGTGGCTGCATAATAAACAAAACTTTATTGACTCTCGGGTCTTTCCCCTTTCTGTTTGATGAAATTTAGATACCCAGCATCCTCGTGTCTTCATATTGTTGCAATCCAGTCACATGTGCGTTGGCATCGGACAGTATGATTACATCAACAAATGAAACAAATATTTGGAAAGGGTCTTCCCAGTCCTTCCATTCGCTCTTTGATCCCATTCCAGTGCCACATTAAACTATTGCCAAAAACGATCGCTCCACGGCATTGCTGCAATATTTTCCCACTGATGTCACCAAAAGACCTGCTTACAGTGTAAAACTGATGGAGTTCGTTTGTAGCTTCAGTTCTATTTTTTATTCTGGACAGTCCGTATTTTAGGTCGTGAAAAGAAAATGTTGCGAACAATTTAGGCCATCTTTGTATTTTTCTT
This sequence comes from Craterocephalus stercusmuscarum, assembly GCA_037177115.1. Lineage (NCBI taxonomy): Eukaryota > Metazoa > Chordata > Actinopteri > Atheriniformes > Atherinidae > Craterocephalus > Craterocephalus stercusmuscarum. The sequence goes on from JBBDHI010000007.1 coordinate 21,552,312, forward strand.
TCCCTCCATCATCCTGACAGGACCACACACGCTCTGAGACTTCACACAAAACACACACAACATGCTGATGTATGGAGGCCTTTAATGGTGGCTGCTGGCATAGATGCTTCAGGTTTTTTTTTTTTTTTTTTTTGCATCTAGCTGCAGGTAATTGGTATTTCCTTGTATTTACAAACCAAAACCAGACTTGCATGTGTACTAAATTTTACTTTACTCATTAAGACATTGCAGTGCATGAAAAACAGATGTTTAAAAATCATCCTGCGAGGACCATCAATCAATCCAGTAGTTGCTGAGATACTTATGCAGCCAAGTGGTGGACTGATGTACCCTTAATGGAGCCTGACATTTAAATGAAGGACAGGCATATTACACAACCATGTGTTTATACATGTGTGCGTCGTCATACGAGGCCCAGGATGCCCGCGGTATTTTACTGGAGCTGATTCACACACACTTCAAAACACGCTTCTTCCTAATTCCCACCTGACATCGCAGCCTTCATAACCCCAGTCAGCTTCCATGCTGCGCCGCCAGATTTCTTTATTTGTTTGTTTAGTTCAAGAGGAGCAGGAGGAAGAGGAGGAGCGGGGCCTCATCAGGTCTGGGAGCCCACTGTCAAACCAGTAAAATGTGAGCACTGGTTCCCATGTTGCTTTTAAGTCAGTAAATTTAGTTAATTGCTCTGTAAAATGGGTCACTGTGTTCTGGTAATGTCTGCATATTTCAGTGGAAAACAAGAATTTTGTTTTTTAGTGTAGTTTGGAGAAAGCTTCCCCCTGTTTCAGTTTAGTTTTTATTACTTAAATATATTCAGTTTTTGTTTTTATTGGTTTCAGAAGTAGTTTTATTTAAAATCATAATATTCTGCATGCTGTCTGTATAGCTCTAGATGTTAAACCACAAACCCAGCTCTTTTTGAAGGCAAATTATACACCCACATGTTGAGTGATTTAAACTGACAGACAAAAACTTCAAGGCATTTCCGGTATATATTTGTTTTATTTTGCTTAAGTCTAGTTAGTACGCCGTTACGTCATTGTAGCAAGTATTTTTCCATCCTTAGTTTATTTAAAGTTCCCGCAAAGATGAGAGCTTCATCATCAATGATGGATTTGAGTCTTGATGGGAGCCGTTTGACAGCTGAGGACATGTGAGGTAGTACATGGCATGCTTTCACATTTTTGCCCGTCTGATGAATTAGACTCTAGACAGACGTCCTCTCTCACTTGAAGAGATCACACTACCGACCCAAAAGCCGTGGGATAAATATTCCTCTTGTCATCTTTGGAATGATTAAACATTATTCCAACCACTGACTGATTCAGATGCTGTGTCCCTGTCACACTGCACCAGCTTGGCTTTATATCCTGAAATACTAAAGCACTGGTTCCCACATTTTTTGAGTCACGACCTCAAAATGACATATATTGCTGTTTGTGAACCTCCCTTCAGATGGGTTGTCCTGCAGGATCTTCTAAATATAAAGCTTGGAAACGATCTGCGTTCATAAATAAGGAAGATTAAACTGGATTTATGTGTTAAAGAATTAAGCTGATTTTTCTCTTTATTAATGGTTTAATTTTGACAGCAATGATAAAAATCTCAAATTTATTTGATAAATATAGGTTAAATAGTTTTCACAATTCTCTGCGACCCCCTGAATTTATCCCGTGACCCATAGTTTGGGAAACATCTCGCTAAATGTTGATTCTGGTGACATAAGTCGTTTTTTATTCCTGTTAGCAGGTCCCACACAAAGATAAACATGAACGGACTGAATATTTAGAATAGCATGTGTGGCCTGATAATGCTTATTTACCTTTCCCAGAGTGTATTTGCAATCATGTTTAGTGTCCTGAATGTGAGTTTGATCATTTTCAGGATGTTGTGTTTACGTGGCGTCTAAAACACTCCGTTATTTATGATATCCTGGTTTCCGATCATCTGTCCAGCTGTGCTTGATTTCTCACCATGTCAGCCAATGTAATAGACTGAGGAGAAGCACCCGGACGAGGTCAGACTACAAGTAGCATCTTCAGATTTTTTAAAGCAAAACAAGCTTAATTTCAGTTCAAATGAAGCATTATAACAAACTACATTTTATCATTATTGTGTTTTGGTTTATTTGGAGGGATTTGTACATGACATAATGCATTAATGATGCTAAATGGTTAAATGGCTTCTCGTTTGCTCTAAAAGCCATGTGAAAAAGAAGTGTAGGTGTTTTTTGCAACTCTAAGGTTGTTCATATCAGGACATAATAAGAAAAATCTGATTCTTCCCAAGTCTTAAAATGCGGCATCTTCAGATGAATATTTGAGATTTTACTCTGTTATTGGTTATTATACAATAACTGAGCCTAAATGAAAGAAGCAGTGTGTCAGAAACTAAATATAGCTTCATAACATAGAGTGTGAGTCGCAGCCAGGAGCTGCTAACATGAACATAATTAACTCATTAACAAGAGTGAGTAGCTACCGCTATATATGCCAGGTCATAGCCAGTCCAAGGTTCTTGGGGCTCCCACACCACTACAGGGCCTCCAGAGCACTTGAAATGCCAAAATGTTTTCATCAAAAAACTAATTAAAAAAAAAGATGACAGCAAAAAATAATACCAAATAAAAATGCACACAAAAATCATGATTTATACCATTTTCCTCATAGCTGTAAGAAAATGTATTGGTTGGCACTTAAAACCGGCTTAATGTAATAAATCTGTTCTGTGGACTTCTGCCTCTGCCAAAGAAAGGCACGTCCTTTGTTTTCAGCAGTGTAGCGCTCCATAAACTCGATCAACCTGTTTACATTAAATATGTCTCATCTGCTGATATTTTCTGTTCCCTTCAAATCCAAATATAGTCTGACACTCAAACATCACTGAAAGCTAATTCTAATTTTATGAATTTTCTATGTGAGTAATGCGAAAAACAGAATTACATCTCTGTGAAATAAAACTACAAATAATGCGAAGTAAAGGGTGTGTTACATTTACAGCCATCAAATCAGATGATGCTTAGGGCTCAGTGGTTGCTTGTTCCAGCCCTGGCTTCAGATCTGGAACATTCAGGTTTGTGGTAACACAACGCAAAGGAGGAAAGACATCAGCAATGATCACAGAGAAACATTAGTTGCTGCCCATCAATGTGGGACAGATGATATTACCATTTCCAAACTATCTGTAGTCCATCATTCACCATGTGAGAAAGATTTTTCAGAAGTGGAAGGTGTTCAAGATCATTTGCATTTTACCTTGGAGCGGATGTCCCAGCAATTCAGCCAAGGTCAGACCACAGAACATTAAGAGTCACTGCAAAGCCTACAGACCTCAATGAGCAAGCTGAATGACATACGAGGATGGTTTGTTGGAAGGGTTTAGAGGAAAGCCTCTTCTTTTCAAAGACAACAAGACGGCACAGCTTTGGTCTGCAAAGTCATTCCTGAAAAAAAAAAAAAAAAAAGCAGGTTTCTGGAAAAATTTGCTTTGGACAGATGAGGATAAAGGGGTGTTTGATCATAATGGACCCCTCTTATCAGAATTAAAACCTCATACTTTTGGCAAGCATGGTGGTGGAGTCCCAGCACCCGGAGGCCTTGCATTGAGTCAGTGTTATAGAATTAAATGTCTGACAGGTAAAGCTTGGGTGAAATTGGCTCATGCAACAGCACAGTTATCCCAAACAAAGCTGCAAATCTCCAACAGATCAGCTGAAAAGAAAAGAATGAAGGTGCTGAGACAAGATCTCAAACTGGTGAAATAGCTGTGCTGGGAGCTTTTCCTTAAACCTGAATGAACTGCAGCAACATTGTAAAAAGATTGGGCCAAATTCCTGCACAGAGGCTGATAACATCACAGAAAATTATTACTTATAATATTTATTTCTGCCAAAGATGGTTCCACAAGTTATCCAGGCATGAGGTGTACTTATATTTTCACACTCTGGTAATGCGTTTTAATGCTAACCATGTGAGGTTGTATTTATTTTGCTTGGTTTGTGACCTAAAATAGGGGAAACTGTCTACTTCTCATAGCTGTAAACAATTTCTGACCTCTTTTAAAAGATTTATGTTTGGAAAAAAACCCTAGGCTTTAAAGCCACAGACAGGGGAGGCCCGAGCTGTTTGTAATGCTGTTCCATCCTGCTGTTTGTCTGTCGGTCTGTCTGGTAGAGGGATCCTGAGGCACTGCAGCTAGTGTGCCTCCTGCACAGTTTTCTGGGATTAGCTCATGGTTTCTCTCCTCTTACTTCACCCATTTGGCTAGATTAATGCTGACGTGTGTGCGTGATTGACGGGAAGCAAACTTTCATTTATCTGGGAGTTTTGCGTCAGTCTGGCAGATCTGCTGCCGAATCAGAGGCTTTCAGTACATCTGTTGAGTGTGTAGGTGTGTGTGTGTGTGTGCAACACAGTGTGGTTTAGCTGCACTCTGTCACTACGAGTATGTCCATGTTACAGTAATTAAAGCTGTGTTCAGTTCCAAGATAGATAGATAGATAGATAGATAGATAGATAGATAGATAGATAGATAGATAGATAGATAGATAGATAGATAGA
>JBBDHI010000007.1:21556970-21574344 GCA_037177115.1 Craterocephalus stercusmuscarum
AGATAGATAGATAGATAGATAGATAGATAGATAGATAGATAGATAGATAGATAGATAGATAGATAGATAGATAATATCTACAAAATGTAAATACAAACCAAAACTTCCTTTTTCACTTATTTAAATCATGAATGTTTTGATTTGCAATTATTGGCATGCAAATGATGTAAGTTTAATCAGTTCCTGCTGCCTCTGTTGTACGGTATGTGCAGCCAGAATCTTTGATATTTGCTAACATAACTAGTCATGACAAGTTGGCTACGGTTTTAGGCTGTTTTGTAGTAGAAAATTGCTGTTTTTTCACACTTTTTTCCCCTTGTTTTTAACATATGCTTTAAATTGTGAACACAATAATAGCCCGACTGGTTAACTTGTTTATTCTAAATGTGCCTTTAATGTGTCTGCTGATGTTTTCTGGTAAATTTGCAAACCCAAAACCCCAGGCAGAGTGACACCAGTATGATGTAATTCAGCCACAAATAATGCAAATGAATGGGTGGTTTACATTTGCAGTGTATGAAATCAAACTCTTTAAGCTCAACATAGAGGACTTAAATCATGTCCTTGGTCTTACCGGGACCGATCAAAGGGCTTCCTGTGCCACCCTTCATCACATCCCTGACCTGGTTGTGTTTGTGCGTGTAAGCTTGCATCTGATGTAGATGAATTTACAACCCACAGCTGACTCTTTTGTTTTGGCGTAGCCTTGGATCATAAACAGAAAGTTTTAGCACACTTACAAACTCACACATGTACAAACAGCCTGATATGGTCTTGGTCCTGACTAATTCATGAGTGACAAACCTCCCTGGCCGTCCATGTGTGTACCAGCTGTGGGAACTGGTGACCACACGTCCCTTTCTTTTCCTACACGCACATACATTTATACAACCTGACTGGAGGAAATAAGGTTCCCCGACTGAGATCACAGCTGGATCTGCACACAAATAAGGATTATTTCAAAAGAGGTGGAAAAAGACAGCAACCGTTTAAAATCCCTTTGATTTTCTACGAAGTCCAATCAAAACTAAATTAGCTGGAGAAATCAAAAACCGGTGCTTCTGTCCAGACTCCCCTCCTCTGCCATGCAGGTTGCATAAAAGCCTATCTTTCCATTCAGCTCCCATTTGTCAGCAACTCTGCACCTTTCCAGTCTGACGGCATGCGCTGAATAACAGGGGCAAGAAAATACACAATGCCGAGTGGTGTTTGTTAGGAAGGGCCAATATGGTGTTGATTACCTTGTCAGCAATGAGGCTGCAGAAAAAGACAGAGGGAGAGAGGAGAGAGGGCCATTAACTGCCTTTCCATACAAGGAGAGGTAGGGGGAGAACGGAGGAGGAGGGGGAGGAGAGAGCCAGAGAAAGAGAGGGAGAGGAGGGTAACATGAGGAGATACAATGAGAGAGAAAGAGGGGAAGAGAGAGAAAGAGAAGGGAGGAGAGAAATTTGGAAAGAGATAAAGGCAGGCAGCGGAGGGATAAAGGCTGATAAGGCTGTAGCAGTTAGAGAGGAAAGAGGAGAAGAGTGAGCGGAGCCTTATCCTCCCTGTGAATTTGCCGCCGCTGCTGCTTCTCTCTGTCACTGACTGATCCAGCACAGGTAGGGAACGCACACCGAGCCCACTTCATTCATTCTCTGCATCACAAAGTCGGCTTCGGTTTGGCTTGGCTCTTTTTCCACTCAGATCAGCTCCAGCCAGCCTGTCTCTCTGCTCTGATAAGATGTGGCGCCTTTCAGCGAATGCATGCGATGCAAAAGCAAAAGTTTAGACTGTCAAAGCAGCAAAACAGCAAACTGAAATGTCCTAGTTAAAACCCAGACAAAACAATTTAAATGTTGCAAAAGTAATAAAAGAGATGTGAAATAAGTGCTTTACCCAATCACAGCTTGGAAAACCTGCATTACGAGTCAATGGTCTTTTTATATTTATTTTATTCACTGTTATCATGAATAAACGAAAACATAGCCTCTACAGTTTGCAGCAAAATTGTATGTTTATAATAATTTATAGTTATTTGGTGAAATACAGGCTGACATAAATAAAGAAACACCATATTCCATCCATAGATTAGAGGTAGAAGTTATAAATATAACAGAATGAAATATTCCCATGAAGCATCTCTGATTGATTGTTGTAGTTTCCATCAGCGACTCTAAATCTTGTCAGTTCTTTTGTAGCAATAATAAAGATTTAACACCTGCTGCCACTAAATTCATGTACATTTAACATATTTTTGCATTTCTGCGAAGTCAACAATATGACATTTGTCATGGTGTGTGCATGCACGGTTGATCCTCAGCGGTCCCTCTCTGAATACAGCTTCCTCGCTCCTCTCTGTCTGAGCTGTCTGACCTCCTGTTGGGATGCCCACCTGGCCGTCTGTCTGTCTGTCTGTCTGTCTGTCTGTCTGTCTGTGTCTCTGTATACATGCATGAATGAATGAAATGTCAGCAAAGTCATGTGCGCTAAACCGCAGTGCATGAAAATGGTAATTTAAGACAGATGGTTGTACTTTTTCTTAGCACAAGCTCCTGAGTCTACTATTGCCCAATAAAAGATTTTTTTTTTTAAACTGATGCCTCCTCATTAAAAAGCAGCATATCCCCGTCTGAGTGCACAAATCTGTGCTTGTGTGTGCATGACTGAATGTCTGTGTGTGTGTGTGAGCTGGGGTGAATGTTTGCATTATCTCTGCATGAGGCTGCTCTAATAACACAAAGAAAGGTGCCCAAAGGGCAGCAGCCGCCATGTTTGGCTCCACGCCACATTCTCCTGTTTTATTGTGTCTTGTGCCTGTTAGAAAAACTGCTGTGTGTGTCCGTGTTCGCTGACTGATGAGACTTTGTATTAATGGAAAATAAGTGTATCTCTGCATGCATAAAAAAAAATCACCATTAGAAATGTGTGCTAACAGGTAAAGTTTTTGGAAAGCAAATCAAGAAATGCATCTTTATTCTGTGAGAGAAGGAAGGATTTCCAAACCCCAAAAACCTGTCTCACTTTTTCAGACAACTTGTATGAAGTGAATTTTCATTTTAAAATGCTGAACTTTGTCAGAAGCATGAAAGAAATATATAAAAAAAGGTCAATCCCAGCTTCTGCTCTAAACATATGCAAGATAACTAATAGGTAAGGCTCAGATTCAGGTTATGCATACCCATCAGTGCAAGTCTTCAATCCCAGTATTGTCACATTAAAGAATACAGCAAAGTTAGAGTTACTTTTTGGGAAATAGTTGGACACTTAAGCATCTGAACCGGGATCTCCATCTGCCTCCTGCAGAGCTGCAAAGTTAGTTATCAGGTGACCGAGCAGCAGGATCAAAGCTGGGCTTTGTGTGTCTCCATACTCAAGGTATTTTTATGGGCGACTGTTAAACTGTGCAGTGGTTAATATGCATTTAATAGAGATGGGGAATTGATAAAACATTTGGTGGCGTATAAGGCTGCGGTCAGAAAAAGTGTCAGAGTTGGAGTTTTGCAGCTATATTGGCACAGTAATTCTATCTGACCTCTGGAAATAGACTTCAGGGACAATATGTAGCAGGACATGGGTGTTACGTGTGGGGATAGCATATGTGTGTGTGTGTGTGTGTGTCTATGTGCGCTGGTCGACTCGCCCAGATTTAACTGTCTGCATTCTACAGCTGCTTGGAGTTTTAGTTATAGTATGGAAATCCATGGAAACGTGTAAACAGAAAAATAAATAAACATCACAGCTGAAAAAAAATTGGTACCACATAACTTTTGTGTTCATCATTTTTCCTAAATGAACAAATGAGTGATTATAAAAAAGGAAAAGGTGCATCCAAACTTAAAAAAAAAACATGTTTTCTTCATGTGCTCAATGCTGCAGGGTTGTTTTTTTAACCATAAATCAGATGGGGGGATAAGGGAGAAGGGTGAAATGATGCAAACATGTATGCTGAGAGGTGCTGAAAAAAAGACAGCATGGTCACTTTTTTTTTCTTCCTTTCTTTAAACTCTTTCTTTGGGACACTCAGGAGGAAGAGCAGGCTGTTTACCAGCTGGAAGGCCGACCCCGGCTTTATCAGACCACCTCCAGGGCACAATGTGAAAACCCCCATAATCATGCATATAAAACTCTGGTTTATGTTGCTCATCATGCACGCGCTCTCCTCCCTTCACAATGTGAGTCTGACTCAGCAGCTGCTGGTCAGCGGATGGTCAGTCGGTGAGATCAGGAGAGCAGACAGAATTTTCATCCATCCTCGGAGATGTCAGCCACCTTGTTTTATTTCAGGGCGGCTCCTGTAACACACATTCCCGATGAACTGTAACTGTTCTGGCCCCGGGTCAACACACACTCCATCCAGCCCAAAGGAGTAGGAGGATTTCTCACAGGTCGCCGGGTTCAATGAATTCTGTTTTTAGATAAAATGTATTGTGATACGAGGGCAGGCGTGCGGAATTTCCCCCTTTCTTCTGACTTTCCAGGATTGTCTGGGTTTGGTTTTCCCTAAATATTCCCATTAAGTTATTTCTGCTTGTGTGCCGATGCCCGTGCGCTTTCGAGACAGCCATTGATTTCAGACTGTGCCACAAATGTTATGGTATGAGAACTCAGCGGCAAGAGATGCATTTTTTACAACCATCACAACCAGAAATGTAATCGTGTGCAAACCCTGACCCATGAGTGAGGAGTAACACGCGTTTTTATGTCTCCGTTCCTTTCAGATGATGTCATCAGAGCACCTGACCTGTGGTTGGCTGCAGCAGCTTCTCATTGTGCTGGCGAAGCTTTGTCTCGCTCTCGCTGGGCCTCTGCGACCTCTCAACGGGACTGGCTGCACGGCCAAGAGTCCTGCTTCCTACATCCTGGTCTTTACAGGTCACTGGAGCCCCCAGGCGTTCCCAAAACAGTATCCGCTTTTCAGGCCCCCTGCACAGTGGTCCAAGCTCATAGGTGAGAGGAAAGTCTTGCATTTGAATAGGAATCACAGTAGTTTAGTCTCTGCTGCAGCTAAAGACGAATTGTTGTTGTGTTTTTTAGATTTAGAGTATCACGGTCAACATATACACACATACACGGGGAAGTGGGAGATGTAAGAAAGTGGGGAAGAATAAAAGAGACAGTCTAAATGCTAACAGATGGTGTTTCTCTTTGTTTCTCTAACGTCTGTCCGACCACATCTTTAATATTTCTCTGTTCCTTCGACTCGATCCTGCTCTCCTTCCCACATTTCCGCTGGTTTACCACAGTGTTGGCGGTAAAGACTGGATTGGTGGGTTCAATGCTGGTGAAGGTGGGTGATGATAGCTGGGGTGTGGAGGGGTCAGACCACTTACCTCAGACCCAGGGGGAGAAGAGGAATTGCTGCGTTCTCCTCCTTTAAACCCCCAAATTGTCTCTTTTTCTTCAGAATCAGGATAATTGATGTTTAGATGTGTGTACATGTATGTGTGGTGCTATGTCTGGCTTCCAGCTGTCCCATGGTGCCCTGCAAGAAGAAGACGTCCAACTTACTCTAAATATAGACAGGAAAGGAGATAGATAGGAAATGTGTAAGAGATGATCTTTGTTACAAGAGAAGACAAATAAAAGCGCCTCATTGGGCTGAGACGAAATGAAGCTGGAGATAAACCCGGAAAAGGAGTTTTGGTACCTTCCATGGGTTTGTTTTGCTGTAATGCGAGTGCCCGTTAGAGACGGGGCTGAGGACACTGAAAGAATGGCCAAAAAATACACAAGCCATTTAGGAAGAGCGGGCTTTGAAGTCTTGGTGGGGCTTAAATGTGAAGCCATATCAGGTTTCACGTTTTTGATGTTAGTGGGAAATTTGTTAGGATGGAAATATAATTAAGTGCACAAGAAATAGAAGAAACAAGATAGTGTGTGAAGTGTGCTGGGCAGGCAGCGTGTGCGATCATACATGTGTCAAGACTATTTAAGTTTAAACGCGTGATTGTGTGTGTGTGTGTGTGTGTGTGTGAAGCTCTGCGAAGTGAGGTAAGGCAGAACCATCAGAGCATTTGTCAGCGTGTTTCTGGCTAACCTCACTCTGCCCTTAAAACCACTGGCCCCGGCTTCAACGCAAAGCTTCAGAACCTGTGGTACGGACCTAAAGCCGGGTCTTCACTTCCAACAGATTACACAGACTGCTTGAACTTCAGGAAGAATGTGAAGTAAATGGCTCCTTTGGCTCAGATAATGAAAATATCCATGAAAATTTTCAAAGTAGTTCATTTGTTGTCTGCCATCTGGCAGCCCGACCTGTCCCCTGGCAGCTCCTCCCTGTGTTGTGGTCTCATCGGTGATAGATGCAGAATATTACCTTGCAATAATAATACATGCATATGGGCAAAATCCTTCAGAATTATCAGTTCAAGCTCAGGAAGTAGGAGCCACGGTGGGAATGATCTCAGCGTCTGGCTCCGTGGTGCTTCGTCGACGTTGACATGCATTCCAGCAAATAAGCATCTCTCTCCTATCGTCTCCTCTTTCTTCAATTTCTTTTCTCCCTTTAGCGGTCAGCCATAATCGCCATTTCAGGCTATGGGAGGAGGGGGCTTCGGCCAGTCCGGGGGTGCAGAACTTTGCTGAACTCGGGGTGACGGTGGAGCTGATGAGGGCGGCCAAGGAGGCCAGGAAGAAGCGCACGGTCGGCGCCATGCACCGGACTGCCGGCATTCCCAACGGCGTCGGCCACACCTCCACAGAGATGCTCATGCATCCCCGGACCTCAGTGGTAGGCGCAAACCGGGCAACAAAAAGCACACACACACACACACACATGCTCAGACACAGTAAAGTCACACAAACCATCTGTTTGACCCGGGCCTCCCCATAACATCGCCCATCCGCTCCGACCGAATACCTCACCGTTTCTTTCCACTATATCCAGTCAGACTATGTTTAGCCCGAGTGCTTCAGCCCAGCAGCCACAAACGCCCACATCCATCCTGCGCGGTCTGCTCACTGTCTGCTGCCTGTCCCACTGAACTCTGTGCGCTCGGGAGAGAGGGGCCCATGTTCGTACGGTTAATATCAAGCTGGCAGCCAGTTAGATTAGCTTAGCAAAAAGAGTGGGAGCAGGAGAAAAACAGCTGGCCGGGATTTGTCTAAAGGAAACAGTCTGCCCTTCAGTGTCAACAATTTATTAATTAGCATGCTCCTGTTATGACTCACTTCTTTATCTACACATCAAACCATGTCAGTGTGAAGTCAGAGGTTAGAGAATATGTAGCTGTGCAGGAAAATCTGTTTAAAAAGGGAGATCTAATATTGCAAATCTGAGTGGCATAAAAATGTGAATTTTTATTTTAATAGAGAACTGCAACTAATGTTTTTGATTTATCCGTTTTTCACATCAACTCGGTTGTTGGTCTGTTTCTTTCAACACATCAGTTTCAGCTCTGGGGTGTGGGTGGTTTCTCACTTCAATCCTTTCACAATTTTTCTATTAGATTACAGGCGGCCAGTAACACTCTTTAACTATTATTGGTGGGATTGGTAAAATACAATCCTGCTTTATGTTGTGGTAAAAGCTTCTGCGGTCTCTGGCACGCCACTGATCCCAGAATAATTGTAGTAAAACCCACTCAAATGTGCAACAATGAGTATGGCTTTTCTCCACATTCCAATTTCCCCCCCAATATCTTCTGTTTATTGCCAATCTAAAAGCCTTCATCCATAAAAACAGCACAGAAAGCTTCGGGTTAGAAAGTAACTGAGATGCAGCAAATTTCACATTGTTGCTTTCATGGCAAATAGACTTTATTTCTTTACTTTTTCCGCTCGAGGCCTTCGACCAAAAGGGATGCCACCAAATACAGATGGAATTTTTCCAGCAGTCATGACACTACCGCCGCCATGTTTCGCAGATGGGATAAGGCTCTTCTGCTAAGATACAATATTTTCCTTTCTCCAAATATAACAGTTTTCATCTGAAGCAAAATGTTCTATTTTGGTCCCATCCATCCACAAAACCATTTCCCCAAAGCTCTCTGGTTTAATATTCAGTGAACTGCAGCTGAGTTCATTCACTTTGTGTTCCACTGCGCCGGGACTCCGGAGGCATTAGTAGATTTCTGATTTATTTCAGATTTATTATGTCATCTGCCTTTGTGTTTTTCTCTGTTCAAACAATCAGTGAAAATTAAACAAACTGCAGATGGTCGGTAATGCTCTTTTTGGAGGCTGGTGTCACTCTGCTTGCAGCGTTGCCATGCACACCATTGTTGTTCAGTGTTTTCTTTATGATGGACTTAAAATATGAACACTATCAGGCTCATAAACAAAAAATATTGGATCGTTTTTCTTAATAAATGGATACAGACATTTTTTTTTTACCTCTTTTGTTGGGTCTCTTTCTTTTCTATCATAACTTATTGGAAAACCAAAATAGTAAAACAGTCAGAGTTTATAAAAGTTAGAGTTTACAATGTTTCCCTCTTTTGTGGATCTATATTACGCTAGCTCGCAGCTTCCAGCCTTTATGCTAAGCAAACTAGCTGCAGGATATAGCTCTTTATTTATCATAGATGTGTGTACTTGCCAGTTTGTTCACTCAAATGAAGCTCCAGTCAGTCTTCGTCAAAGTCTTCGTCAATCCCTGACAGACGGAAACCGCAGCCTCTATTTGACGCAAAGCAATTCAAACAGGGATTTATCAATCTACGCTTTGCAAGTCCAGTAAATCTTTTCCAAGAACATTATTTATGCCAAGTTTGTAATAAAAAGAAAAAAGATTTTCATTTTCATCAAAACAACCAATTCATCTGAAATGCCGAAGCCACACATTTGACTGCATTTTGGGCTTTGGCTGTCCTCAGCGTTTGGACCACAGAATAGCAGCGCTGCTGAACGGCAGCTGGGAGCAAAGGTCATGGCTGGACTCACTTTTCAGGATGGGCTAAATTTGGGTCCCGGCTTAAACAAAGATGAAGGTTGAGGTATGGCACAGTGGAAAAATGTGTGCAACTATTCACAGAGTTATAGCATGTTCTTTATGTGTAGAAAAACAGGGATGAGGATAGGTGGATATTTACATGAGCTTTTAGAAATAGGTGTATGTCCAACTCCGAGTCTGATGGCTCATATTTGTTTATTGGTTTGTCCCAAGAAACTTAGGATTTATATCCAACTCTGTCAAAGGGCAACTTTGGTAAATGCTTGTCATGAATGGCAGCTCAGCAGCCTGTCATCCAGATACATCACATCTGCGGCTGCTTAAAAATACCTCTGCTTTTAGATCGGTGGGAAGAACTGCGAAAAACCTTGTGCGTTTTTCTTTAATGTGACTGAATGATGTGGATGTGTTGACACTGTAATCTGTGACTGTGCCTCTCTGGTTTTCCCTGTTCCACGCTCATTTGTAAATACCATCTCTTTTCTGTTGCACAGAACAAAATCATTCATGCAAAATGCCCCAAGAATCCCAGAAACATATGATTTCTATCTCCATATTCATGAGTCCTGTGCTGTTGTTCTTAAATGTGTAACCTAAAACAGACGGATAACGCTAAATATGTGCCAGTCCAAGGCCGCAAAAGAAAGAAACGTTGGGTTGCACGCTTTCCTTTGGTTCTGTCTGAGGCTCTGTGGAGGATTTGCTGTGACGTGAGAGGGATGATGGGGACTTTGAGTAACCATCTGCACCAGAGATACTTTCTCTCCTGTATATTGCAAACTACCGTCAGGCCAGTAATGAGGAATACCCCAGAGAGGACATCCTTGCAGAGTCGCCCAATGGATATAGCAGGATGGCTTCTTGGAAAATCTTTGTTTCAGACGGGGCTAAAAAGCGTAAGTGGGGGGGATATTAAAAGAACAGAAAGGAAAGAGGTGGAGAATTTTAGGGGCAAGACGACCTTTCTAATTTTGGTCTCTGTGCTTTTTGCCATGAGTCACAGCCAAAAAACTTATCTCTTGTGTCGTCCCGACACAACTTATGTCCCGTCCCAGAATCTTGTTCTCCGTTCCACCTCTCTGCAAATCAAGGTCGCCTTTTCTGATCCATCCCAAACCAATCCATCCAACCCTGAGACATAAAAGCTCTGCGCAGGTCTTTAAATATTCATCTGCATGCAACAAAGCATTTTCTGTTGCCTTTTTCTCTGGTCATCTGCCACTCACCGTGTGTGCTGACCCTCCGCCACTTCCTGTGTGAGGTCACCAGCTCTCAGGAAACATACATCACACAGGAGAGACAGGGCAGCACCGCAGGGAGACGGAGAGGCTCATGCACACTCCTGCAGGTTCCTGCATTTACAGTTACAAAATCCTTACGGCGCCTCTGCTTGTGAGTGACGTCCGGCTTATTGCATTTATTGTCTTGGCTGTCCTCACCATGATTCCTGAAAATTTTACTTTTTCTGCAATCTGCAAACTGTTCATAGCAGGAGTAGAACACACAGGTGATACCTTACAGAGCCAAGCTTTTAAAGCAGGTAGCCGCACACTGGTATAAAGGAAAACACAAACATGTTGGAGAAGTAGTTAAAAGTCATTTGACATATTTGCACAACAACATGAGATTTGGTTTATTTGATTTGTTAGTCGAGCCTTGCATTAATCCTGTGTGTGCCAGGATGAATGCAACGATTCACACCTCTGATAATGTACCTTTTATCTTATCTTATCTGGCTGTGAATCAATAATAAGTGTGTACGTTTAATTAACAGGCACATATACCCAAGCTAGAGCAAAACCTTCACCCAGAAGGGCTGGTATGTTGTGGGTCATGCACTTTTTCATTTCTGAGTTATTACATCCTGGGGAACATTCTGGAGGCGCTGTAAAATCATAAATGGGTTTTTCTTCACCAGACAAATGATTTTCCACTCATCTGCAAATCTCTTGCACCTCCGTCGTTTATTCAGTCACCGTTTTCCTCTGAACACCTGCTTCTTTTAATGTACTATGACTGAGTTTGAAGTGTTGTCATCATTTTCCCTTGCGCCGTCTCTTCCTATTGGCAGAGAATCCACGTTTATTTGTGAACTAATAGAGAAAGATACTTTCATTTGCTAATTATTCTATTTTGAGCTACACAATACATTTTACACATTTCTTTCAAGCACTCAACCCTCCTTTATGAATTTCTTTCTTTTCCTCACAAAAAAGCAGCTTGTCAGCGTGTTTGGTTTGACTGTATTAAGTGATTAATGCAATATGATTTGTATTTAATGTTTATTATGTACGCCATTCTTTCACATGGCTGCTGAGTGTAAAACTTAACATTAGACATTTTACAACCACATTGTGCAGTTTAAGATTTAATGCTGTTTGCTTTTGCTATTTTGTTCTGTGACATCTTGACTTGTTTTCTGTAAAGTTGTTTTTCAGGCCTCAGTATAAACGCATGCCAACATCTGATGATAATTATGAACCACAACATAGTGTTGAGGTTAATGGAAATTCTATAGGTTTTGCTGTTACTGGGCCCGCAGGGTCGCCGCTGGCGTTCAGATGTCTCTCAGAAGACTACTACCGTATTTTCTTATGCTGAATTAAACCTGAAAAGTTCTATTTTACTAAAAAATCCTATCTTATAAAATACAATTACTATCAGTATGGATCAGATTAATGAATATCTCCATGATATGAAAACAAAATTAATGTTGGGATACAAATACACACAGAAACATGATTATAAAAACATAGAGGTTTCGTTTTGAAAACTATTCATTTCCTAATGGGGGGAATTTGACCCTTTTTCTTCCCTTTGGGGACATTAATGATTCAAGATACCTAATTTATTTCTCATGTCAGCTGTTTCTTCGCGGTTAGCACTCAACCACAGACTTAGTTTAGTTTGTCTGGACCTTACTGTCTGGAGTTTGCATGTCCTTCCCCGTTCATGTGCAGGGCTCTGTCAGGGGTTTTTCAACTTTCTCCCTTAGTCCAAAACTGACATGTTCGGTTAATTAATGAAACTATAGATTGACTGTATGAGTGGTTGTTTTATATTTTTTGTCTGTGACTATGAACAGAATATTGCAAAATGAATGAATGGACATTAGATTGAAGAATCACTGCAGTAATAACAACAGCACAATTAATAAATAAGTGATGTAAGTGAGTTCTTCTGGTCTTTTATGAAGGTCTAAAGCCACTTTGTGATCTTCCTTTAATCAACAGTTGTCACTGATGGTGAAAATGATCCCCAGTCCTGACTGGTTTGTGGGTGTGGACAGTCTGAATCTTTGTGAGGGTAGCCAGTGGAAACAGGAAGTGACCCTGGACCTCCAGCCTTATGACGCAGGGACGGACAGTGGATTCACTTTCTCCTCTCCCAACTTCCCTACCAGCCCCCCAGAAAACATCACAAAGGTATGAACTCTGCAAGAAACCATCTTCCCTGACGAGTCCATACCGACTATTTCCTTTACTTAGTCATTGGTGCTTTCAGTGTGTTGTGGTTAGATAAATAAGAAGCACGGGAATGGAGCATCACTCTTAGCTGTCTCCACTTAAATGATTGCTTGGCAGCCCTCATGTCTGACCTCAAGTGATTTGAGTAGGAAGGGCCTCCCTTCTCCCCTCGCTTACATAATACACCATCCATCCTTTCCTCGCATGTGCTTTAAACTGGCTCATCATGCATTTGAAACTCCACTAAGACTCTTGTTGTGATTTGTTCTTTGCTGAATTATTCAGATCACATCTCAGATACCGAACCACCCGGCTAATTCCTTCTACTACCCGCGCCTAAATGAGCTTCCACCCATCGCCAGCATAAAGATCAGCCGGCAGCACAGATTGCCTCCCCACCAAAGCTCCATGTCAAACCACATTCTGCCCAACTCCATTAGTCCTCAACGCTTCTCAGGTAAGAGCACGAGACTCACTTCAGCTGCTGCTTGCAGACATTTTTGGGTTAGATATAAAAGCAAAGGACAAGAATGAATCGGGAAGCATGTGGAGACAAACATAAAACACATAATGTCTCTTTTAATATTGTCCTAATTTCCATGATTAAATCCACGGATGCTTTCCATCAGATACTCAGATTTGTTTTCATGTATCCAACACAGTGACGCCTCTGGATTGTGAAGTCTCCCTCTGGTCGTCCTGGGGTCTGTGTCTGGGCCCCTGCTCCAGGGGCGGCGTTCGTCATCGCACACGCTACATCCTTTTGCGGCCGGCCAATGCAGGCAGCCCTTGCCCTGAACTGGAGGAACAGGCTGAATGCGTGCCACACAGCTGCATGAAGAAACGGCAGTAAAACACAGCCGGTGTTCAACTCAGCGCTCAGACTTTTATGTTATCACTGCTGGACTGAGAACATGTTGCTGCATCTCTAATGGTGCGAAGGATTTCTTTATTTTTTATTTTTTTGCATTTCATCTTTGTTGCTGCCTGACTGTGGAAGCTAAGAAAGGTGATTATTTTCAGAGCAAATACTCCTCTGAATGTATTTTAACTGCGGTAAAAAGAAATTTAAAGTCTCTCTGACAGACTATTGAATGGGTAATAAGGCTCAAAAACAGCTTATATGTTTTATATTACAAACTGATTTTTATACATGTTGTAAAACTGTATTGCCAGAAAAAAAGGGAAATGGTGCAAAATGTAAATAAAAAGAGAATGCAATGATTTATAAAACATCTGAACCCTATGTTGGAATGAAAAAATTACAAAGATCATTGATGAGAAATGTCACATTTTTGGGAGATATGTGTTCATTTTCAACTTTGGTGGCAAGAAAAGACTGCTAACCATGTGAAACGTCTTTCAGCTAATTCACTTAACGGAGAACAGGTCAGGAAAAGGCAGCATCCTCTAAGAGCGGAATCTCTCAGAAGAAAAGAAAAGGAGGGGTTTAACACACTGCGGGCAACATTTTTCAGAGTAAAACTGCAAACATCTTCTGTGTTTAATCAACTGTGGTAGATAATATCTCTAAAAAGATTCAGATCATTTGAAAGAAAATGTCTGTACACATGGGACAAAGCTGAAAACCATTATTGAGTAGCTGTGATCTTCAGGCCCCTCAGGCAGTGCTGCATTAAAAACAGAAACTTCTCTGTGGAAATCTCCACAGCTCAGGAGCACTTCTGAAAACTATTGTTAGTTATACCATTTTAACGCTGCATCTCATGATGAAAGGTAAAACTTTACAAAGCTCTGGAATATCTGGGCCTAAGCTCATTTATCATGGAGTGAGGCTAGCTAGGAAACTGCCCTGTGATCTGACAAATTAATATCAGAAATGCTTCTTGGAAATCATGGACGCTCTGTCCTCCAGGCTAAACATAAAACACTCAGCTTATCACCAGCAGAACGTGAAAAGCCAACATATCCATACTTGTCAAAGTGACTTGAAAATAAATCAAATGATATCTGCAGATGATACAATTTTTTAGATCAATTAAGTGAAATTGGATCATTTTCCATGGCACACCTGACAATGTCTAGGGCCACACTACACTATGCGCCACAGCACAGCAGCTTAAAAGTTGTTGCTGGCATTCAAAATAAATATAAACATATTTTGTGTTTTCTTTTACTTTTTACACAGCGTTCAAACTGTTGATGAGACTTGTCATAAACTTGTCAAAAAACATAGAAGAATTTGTTTCCTCAAAGATCTGATCAACTGTTTTCATTGTTTATTGGCAAACGCATTTTTATTTAAATTTACAACTGATAGTGGTAGACTAGTGACACATCCCGTACTTCTGCACATGCACGTTGACAGACATCTACACACAAAGGTCCTTGCATATACGGCATCCCTTTACAGCGATGGAAGCGCTTGGCTTTTAAAACACTTTTAAAATAACCTCACGCCCCTATTTATAAAGATTGCCTCTTGAATTAACCAATAGCTGACTTTAAGTATAGAGCACTCCACCAAGGATAGCCTCTTATAAATAAATGTGTACTGTTTTTTATTTTGATAATGTTGACATTTTGTACATTTTGTATGATTTACCTTATCTTGTAAAACATCTAAATAAATAATAGCATAGCTTCTTTTTAAATTGAAAACACCTTCCTCAGTTTCCTTTCCTTATTTTCCAGTTAAACTGTTTAATTTTTTAAATGGCGGCATCCTTGTTTTATGCTTCTTGATTAACAATTCCAGTAATGCACTGATGATATATATGTCACAGTTTACCAGAATTGACACTTCACTATTTTTATCCAAAGAGCTCTCAGACCAAGTGCAAAAATTAAGTCATACATTTCACAGTATGAAAAGGTTACAATACTGCTTATTTGTCCAAGCAAAGGTCACTTTTCACATTAATTATACATAAGATGTTACACAATACACATACATTTTAATTAGTTTGAGATTATTAAAAATTTTATTTTGCCCCAGACCATTTTAAATGCATTTGCTCTAGCAGAGCATGAGCATCC
Organism: Craterocephalus stercusmuscarum; assembly: GCA_037177115.1. Taxonomy (NCBI): domain Eukaryota; kingdom Metazoa; phylum Chordata; class Actinopteri; order Atheriniformes; family Atherinidae; genus Craterocephalus; species Craterocephalus stercusmuscarum. The sequence goes on from JBBDHI010000007.1 coordinate 21,572,313, forward strand.
CCCCACCCCCACTCTGTAGCGATGTAGCACCTCTTAGTGGCCACAATCACCAAAAACAATGCTGCAATACTACAACCAATATCACTGAAACAATTCTAAACATTAATAAATACCATATCCCTTAATTAATTATGATGGAAACACAAACAAATAAATAAATAAATAGTATATGGCAGACTACATTTACTATAGACCATTGTTTTGTTCTGTAAAAGGTGTGAGATACTCCAGAGAAAAGGAATCCTTAACAGAACCTTTAACCATAATATACATTTATTTTGAGTTACAATTATACAAATCTGCGTAAAAACTTCGTTAACCTTTCGTAAATTAATACTTATGGTGTATCATTTTGTGATTTCTTTTTTCCATATTCTATAATAATTTGAGGTAAGTTGATCGACCTTCGGTTGGCACTGCGGGGAAAGTGTTACACGGACCGGTCGCTAGAGGTCGCTGTTTCCACACATTTTCCGCCTCTCCGCAGTGCTGCCAGTTTACTAGGAGGAGTGCGTTTGATTGTTGCAGAGCTCAATGGCGGACGGAGCAGGATAGTCGCGCTGACGCCGAGGACAAAAACGTTTCGACTGGGTGAATTCCTGGCGCGACTCGGTCCGCCACCGCACGTCCCCGGGTGCAGCAGCTAAAACGAGATCAATTCTGCATCGACATTTGTAATAAAGCTGCGGTAGCTGTTTTCTGTCCGTCTCCTAACGTTAGCTTTCTTCAGTTCCCATCCCGAGCGGAGAAGTTACTGTTCATGGTGGTTCACTAGAGGCAGCAACTAGCTTGTGAGCAAACCATGGGGGACTCTCTCGAATTGATCGGGAAGCGTCTGATTTTGCTCCTCGACGACGGCAGGTCCGCAAATGGATCCGAACCGGAGCAGGCTGCCTGGGCCCGGGACTGGCTACGGGGAACGGTGCGGGCGGTTAGCGTCATCGGCCTGGCCGCTCCGGAGGTTAGCGGAGGAGGGGAGGCGACAACAACAACCACTGCTGCAGGGCTGACGGTCAGTATTTACGTGCAAGTGTCACCGTTTTGCACTGCTAAATGCTCATCAGTTTATAATTATGCAGCTAGTGGTAGCTGTTTGACAGTGTTTTAGTCCAGACGAACTTGTTTTCAACCAGAAATGTTGGCAGATTGTATAAAAACTCCCGTTAGCTTTTGCGCATATTAGCTAGCTGCAAGTCGCTGGCAGACAGGCGAAGCTAAACTCGAGGACGGGGATTTTCTGGCCTTTGCTTTGTTCGTCTTTTAGCTGATTGACATCTAGCGTAAGCAATATTATTCGTAACCTTATAGCAGTCACTGATATGCACACATTAGCCATATGTAATAAAGCGTTCATAATACTTTAAATGATAACGAACAAGTTATAAATGACAGTAATAGGAGAGCAAGTTCCCAGCGGTCGCTAACGTTAGTCTCAAGGCCTCACAAGTTCATACAGGGGCGACACAGGAATCACTCAGACTTTGTTGTTGCTTACAGAAATCTTAATGTTGTGTTGTGGCACGGTGTGATAATGTAAGCAAACCTTGAATGAATAAGAAAATTCCTTCGAGTTTCAACTCTGTGCAGTGGACATCAACTGGGAGATTTGAAAGGAAACTGGATGTGAATGGTTGACCTACATGAAGGTTTGAACAAGTTAAGCATTAAAATATAAATACATATGTTGATCGTCATTTGATTTGTACACTGCTTCAAAAAGATTTTACACTTAATGTACAATCAATAAAACCAGGCTGTAGCTAAACTGAATTGAGAGGATATTGTTGACCATTTTATGTGTGGCTGGAGATGCATCAATATTCATTTAAGTAAAATATAAACAAAGTAAAGTCATTAGAAATGCTAAAGCTTATATTGCTTAGAGTGCACAACTTTCTAAAAAAAAACGTATTAACTCAGGTTATTTGACTTTTAAAACTTGTTCAGAGATGTGCGTTAATTATACATTTATGATGTTCTAATGTGTTTTTAAATTGCCAAGATAAAAAAATGGCATGATTTTCGATGCAGT
>JBBDHI010000007.1:21629454-21647792 GCA_037177115.1 Craterocephalus stercusmuscarum
AAGAAGAGAGACCACAGAGAATCATATATCAACATCTAACAATATGAAGCCAAACAAGTAACAATGCTGCTTGAGGACTTATCATCCTGAACGCAAAGAAAAGTCCACTGATTATGTTAGAAACAACTCTGCTGTGGTAAATATAGCTGTTTTACTAAAACAGCATCTGCCTCATTAAATGCTCGACATATAAGGTACTGTAGTGTGCAGAGTTTCCTGATCTAAAAAGCGTCACACTATAGCAGAGGAACTAATACTTCCCTCCACCACTGATATGGTATTAATTATAGTTAATGAAGTAGCAGCCAACAAACTAAAGACTATTTTACAGGACATTTCTTCTTTGGTTTCACTGTAAGCGTTGGGGTGGACATGGTAATGGTAGTGGGATGGGGGCCTTAACAGTACTATTGTCCGTGCAAAGGGGGCTCTGCAGATATAGTTTTGGTCTAAAATAACAGCCTTATGTCCTTATTACTGTTGAATAATTTTATCTCTCACTGCTGGGTGCTTAACTCCCGTGTTAACTCCTGAGATTCTACCAGGACGACACAGATGGGAACCAGCATGAAGCCCCACCACTTTGAAAAGGCTATTGTTGTTTTCTCAAAGCTTGAAACTTTAACAGTTTACTAGATACATTGAGTCTTAACATGAAATACTTTTTGCACAATAGCTCATTTATGGCACTGTCAGGTCATGTGATTCAGATGTGGCTCATAGAGAAAAGGACATGTTGGTGTAAATCTGCCTGAGTTAGGCAGTTAATGCCGTCAATAAAACCTAAGAGATGGCCCATACAGGTGGTTTAATTTCCAGCCTTTGGTGCTTTAGTTTATTTTGATCTCTTAGCTTGAGAGCAGCTTGGATTTATAGCATACATTAACAATGTGATTCGCCTAAGGTGCAAACTAAGGATTATCTAAAAATTTTTGTTTTGAATCACAACTTGAGTTGGAAAAAAAAGGTCCAATTTGCGCACAACGGTAGAAAATGTGTTTTCAGATGTAGATGAGACACAACTGCACAGCTTACCGCAGATTCCAACAAACAGTCCGTCTGTGTTAGCTGATGCGATGTGCAGCGAGATGAAACTAACAGCTACATCATCAGCCTACATGTGAAACAAGAAACAAGACCTGCCGTGTCAGCTTGAGACTCACTCATAAAATACCAGAGGAAACTCCGCAGCAGCACACCTCCATGTCTACGACGTTTTTCACACCACTGGTTGCTCAATTCATTCCCACCTTTATTAACTAATCAGTGGTTTGTCAGTGTGTAGAACGACGCTCAGTCTGTTGTGTGTGTGTGTGTGTGTGTTTGCGTGTGGGTGAGGTTAAATAAGTAGAGTCTGTAAGTAGAGTGTGGTGGGAGGAAAAATACTGGCTGATGCTGGATGTGGAGTGGGAGGCAGGCAGCAGAAACAGGGCTCCCCTGGTTACTGTTGCTCTGTGGGTGGCTTCCAGCAGCCCGGCTCTCCTCTCCCCTCATGACACTGTTGCTGGGTTGAGGGGGCGATGGACGGGACTACCTCTCTGTCGCACCAGCTTATCCCCGACACCCCCTTCCTGTGCCTCTTTTCCTCCCTTCCGTTTTTTATTCTTCATCCTACACAATCGTTTACGCGTCTTCCAGCATCAGTCCCTTCTCCTTGTGCTTCTTCAGCTCGCTCTCTTTGATAGGCCTTCCTTAGTTTGACTCCCACACTGCGGTCTTCAGAGGAGGTTTCCAGACTCTGTGCTTGTCAGTGGAAAGATCTTTTCTCCACCATCCCAACATCTCCACCTACCTTTATTTTACACCTCCTTTTCTCTATCTGTCTCATTGTTACCCGCTCCCTGTTGCCTGCTTTCTTCTTTTTATGGATCCCAGCCCACACCGACAGCCACAGTTCATATAAGCCCCAATATAAAGTGCAATATTGCTCACTTCTCTTTGGTTTTGAAAGATCCTGCTTTGTTTCTTCTGGTTCTGTGCGTCATTGCTTTATTCCCGTTCTCGCTGATTTTTGTGTTTCTATGTTATTGCTGGATCTGTGTGAGCGGTCAGCTGTTCTCGGCGCTACAGAGCTGATGTCAGATTGGATAGTCTCAAAGCAATAAGGCAGTAATCTCTTAAAGGCCCAGAGGCTTTTAAGTCCACACATTCGCTCATCTCTCCTTGTTCTCTCTTTCTTTCTCACCTGTAGAAAGACAGGTCGTATTACCTCTAAATGGATCTTTTGGTGTGGAGACGCTCTCCTAAGTCCCACATATGTCCCTGTCCATACATGCATGCACACACAGACTCACACACCCCAGGATGTTGCTCTTCACCTTCCAGCTTTATGAAGCTGAGAATTATCCCACCATAGGTAATCATAACTTGCCATAGCTGGGACTTGTGCAAACACACCTTGGCCTCCTTACTCTAATAATGTGTATACAGTGATCTAATATAAAGGGCTACATGCTGGGCTCTGGAAACCGGTGGGAATGTTCAGGAACCCAAAGCTCTTTTTTAGTCTCTTGCCTGTGTCACCTTTCTCTGCTAGACATGATCTACACAGGACACAAGTGGAGTATTTTCCTAATCTTTCTGTGTGTTTACACCCAGGGCTCGCTTCAGAGCGCAGAGGCATTACAATGGCGTCTTCAAGGCAGAGCGCACAGAAATAGAAGCACATTATGTCGTTTGATACAAAAGAAAAAAGCTAACGGGGTGAGTAAGAAGCCAGGCCTAGCAGACAGACAGGAGAGCGAACTGCCCCCAAGCTAATACTTATATAACAATATGTCTGGGATAGATAGCACACAGAGGATCCATACTATCGTTAGTCAACAGTAGAGTAATTTGATGAAGGCCTGTAGGAGCCTGATGTGCTGATTTGCATGTGCGTCCCACAATACTTCCGCTGCATCAAAGTTTAGAAGAAACTTCTGCTGATCGTGATTCTGTGAAAGTTTTTTGTCGACTACAAAAACCGCATCGTCCTCAACAGGCCTGTATGCTGTTTAGACTTTCTTTGGAGCTTAAGCTGTCTCTATAGCAACCACTGTAGGCAGTTGCTGTGGTAATCACTCGCTGTTCCTGCCCATGGCATCGTTAAGTGTTTGAAGTTTTCCCAGAGGTGCTCCGCTGAAAGGGTTAACTCCACCACTCCCCTGATGGGCATGCTCAACGGCACGCTTATTTGTCTCTTTGATGTTTCCCTGTGAAGGAGTTATCTGGCATCTGGGTCTATCTGGAGGTGTCTGGATTAAACAAGCGGCAGGCCGCAGTCTGACATTGATGCTAAAGCCAAAAGAATAGGTCAATGTGTCTGCTGGTTTGTAGATGCGCAACACAAATGAGATGCCCACCACTCAGCGCAGCGTGTTGCCCGGGGCTGCCGGAGTGTCAAAAGGCGTTAACCAAACAGAGGGAACACGCGCTGACACCAGTCAGAATGGCAGATGTCCACACGACTAGGCAGGGTGGCACATGAGAGCACGGGACAGGCCAGGGCTGGCTTGTAAGGACTGTCCCCTCTGGACATGGCAGGAAGCAGACAGAGGCGTTTCCATCACGGGCAACATGCTGCATCCACCACAGCTCTGCAACCCAAAAACTCATACTCACATTCAAAGCTGCCAAGGCTTATTATGAGCTAATAATGGCCTGATGAAGCCATGTGTTTATGTGTTATGTGTGTTGGGCTTCTTTTGTTGTGAGTTTTAAGTCTTCAGACTACTCACTTTTAAGGAGAATTTCACTTTTTTTTGACCTGGGGTCTGTTTTCATCTTTCCTTTCATACATGTGAGTGTTGGAGAAAGGAATTTTCAAGATAGCTCCAGTATTTAGCCGGGCAGGCAGCTAGCAGCCCAGCTAATGATGAGTATGGGGCAACTGCCCCCGCGTCTAAGTTCACCCTAAAAATGTGCATTTTTTCCATACTGAAGTGCTCTGATAGTCTCATAAATGTCCACCAATATACTAGAGGGGAGAAATGGCTATGTTTTGGTGTCTGTGTCCATCGCGATAGCACGCATCAAAACACTGGTGGGAGATTCCACTACCTTACACCATAACATAGCAATCACCAGGTAATACAGATACTTTCGTTCATCTCTCCTCTCTCTTACATTGTCGGACACTCGTTGAGACTATCAGAGCACTTCGGTGTGGAAAAAAGCACGTTTTTAGGCCTAACTTAGACGCAGAGCCCAATATTTATCATTAGCTGTGCTGCTAGCTGCCTGCCGGCCTATATACTCAAGCTATCTTGAAAAGTCCTTTCTCCAACACTCACATATATGAAAAGAAAGATTAAAACAGACCCCAGGTTCAAAAAAAGCAAAATTCTCCTTTAAATAATTTTAGACCCAGATTTGCATCCACTCATAGGACTTGTTTGCCCTTTTCACTCATGCATGATTTCCATCCATCTAATGGCAGCTATAAATATTGGAGTCACCTCCTGGTGATTAACCCTAACATTGTGAGACGGGTACCTGACTTGGTCGGACCTAACACATATGCATCACTTTAAATGCAGCACAAGTGTGAAGTGCTGCAGTCACATTAGCAGATAGGTACACACAGCATCCACTGGTTAATTCGATATGATCAGGTGTTCAGTCCATCAGGTCATGATATTGGATGGATAAGAAAACAGGGCTGTGCAAACTTCTCCTCCATATCTTTATTTACACTAATTCGATGCAACACCATGTTGTTCTTTTTACTCAGGAGCTCATGGCTCATTTGGTTCTCGCCATCTGATCATGTATAGACGTTTCAGTAGTGTCCATTCATGGCTGTTTTATTTAACAGTGATCTATGTCAGCCTGATATCAGTTTAATTCAGATGGGGCATGGAGATAGCTTTTTAAAAAATTAAAACAAAGAAAGCAGAGAGTAAATTATATGAATGCATTTTGGTGTAATTAAATGTGATGAGAAAATAGCAAATGCAGAAGGTGTTATAGCTTTTTTGTTTGTTGTGACAAACACAAATAATGTGCAGAGATGTCCTCCTGAAAATAAATATAATTATTTCCTCAGGTTGTTATTAATGTAGCGCGATTACGCCTGTGTTTTCTGTCTTCTACAAAAGGTAGAAAAGTGAGATTTTCTTGTTGCTTTTATCCTTTGTGTTTTACATAAACACAATGTGCTTAACTTCCTTGAAAGATCTGTTATTGGTTATGTGCTGTGGGAAAACTAAAAACTATTACCTTTTTCCACACTTTACACAATGAATATCATGTGTGCGCATCCCATTATTTTTCCATTACTTTTTTCTTTCCCTGATTTATATTTATATATTTATCTTTAACTGCAATGACTTCAAAGTCACTATCCACTGACATTGTTAGATTCGCTAAAGTTACAGAAATCATTGATTGCTGAAAAGTCTGTATTGTCGGTTGCTGTTTTTCTTTCTTTAATGAAGAAAAACACTGGAGGGAAAGTCCAGGTGTGAAGTTGGTCAGTTTTCTATGCAGTGAAAAGGTATTTATTTAAATATCTGCAGAGGTAGGAACAGGATGATTTAGATTATTGCTGCAGCATACCCATGCATCCATCGGAATCTATAGAACACCTTTAAGATTACAGTGGATTAGATGCTGCATCACTGTGCATAAATTTGTGTATAACTATGTGTGGATATCAATGCATAAGTTCAGGTATGTGTACATGTACATATAGACATCTGTAACCATACAGAAGATTGAAACGGGATGATTGGGTGGGTATTTGAAGATGGGGATAGGGAATGGACATTCATATATTGCATCAATATCAGCGACGTGTCATGTCTCTTTTTCCTAAAAAATGATAAAAACAGTTGATTGCAAAAAAGATTATTGCTGCAAAATGAAAATCCTCGTAAGAATTGAGGCTTGAAGTGATGTAGGGGAGTGAGAGTGCGTTTAAAAGTGCATCTGTGACTGACGGTACAAACAAATTGTTTTCACCAAATAGGTAAGCCAGTACTGAGCGGACCAGTCATGTCACTGTCAGCCTCAGCTTCAGAACAGCGCCCCCTGGTGGGCTCAGCCTTTGACCTGCTAACCCTTGTGCCTGAGGTGTTAAACTCATGTTACAGCCGTCGTTCAGTAGCAGCCATGTGTCTGCTCAGCTCTACAGATGCAACCTCTGTACACTGACATGTATGTATGCCTGTCCTTTATATTAGTAGGATTTATTCAAACTGCTGGAACAAATTTGGAATTTAGTCATTTTTATCATGAAAAGGGCAAAGTAATTTGCAAGTGAAATGAAATACATGCATACACATCTACACGTTTAATCCAAGTTTTTTCCAATGTTCCAGTAAAAAGCTTCGTATATAACACCTTAAATTCAGCATATTCTTTAGACAACCAATTCAAACATATATTCCACATCTGTTTTCTCAAAGACAAGTGACATTTTATAACTTGTTACTTGAGAAGAAACTGTGCTTTCAGCATGATATAATTTATTAAGTTTTGTCATTAAATTTTTACCTTTCACTCTTTTCTTTCTTTTCTCTGTTTGAAGCTATTTTGCCGTTTGACTGTATTATGCTAACTTGTCTGTCATCTGTTATGTATAAAGCTACCTTTATTAAATGTTTGAAACCAACTAGGCTTAATTAATGAAATGAATCATTGTGCTCAGAGTTCACTCTTTCAAAAGTGATCACAGTTTTTCTTGGTTAATTTTTTACCGGCTGCGGATGGTTGTTATTCCATCAGTCTGGAGCATGTAAATAGCTTCAGGCCAGTGTGGTTTGTTATTTTTGCTTAACAGATGGATATCAGGCATGCTGGAATATCCAGAGTAGATTCTGTGAAGCTTATCGTGTGTCCATACAATCAGGGAGGGAGTAGGGTGGCTTGCAGGCCCTCCATCCTACTGTGTGAGACAGCTTTGCATTTGATTTGGACAAAAATCAGAGCATCGAGTGGAAACGCTTGGTTGTCGATGGCTCAGGAGTGTGAGCGAAAGGTGAATTTCAGAAGTTTTAGCCTCACTTATATAAGCTCTGATCTCATGTGCTGGCAGACCCTCTTTACCGATTCTCCACACTCCTCGTCTCCTCTCCTTTCCACCCTTCTTTTGCCAGAGATTACCTCGATTACTCTGGCAAGGCATCAGAAGGAAACAAGAAAACGGGGACAATCAAAGCGAAGCATGATTGTCGCGTGACTGAGTGTAGTTTTATCAAGTGCTGTCATCTCATAGAGAAGAACACGCACGACTCTGGTCAAACATAAGATTCTCCAAGCATGTGATGTTCCTCTAGTTTTTTTTTTTGTGTTAAAAGTACGAGACACATGTGAACGCTAAGGTCTGGACTGACAGCTTTATGTGTGCAAATGCCAGCTAAGCTGTGCACTTCATGAATAAAGTATCCATTTAAGATCAAACATAAAGCAAACGCAGCTGACAGTATCCTCAGAAGATGGAGCCGGAGCAGATACATCGCTGTAAGGCTGCATCTCAGCAGATGACAACATTTCCCATTCCATATTGTTTCACATCTTTAATTATAAATCCAAAAGTGAACCAACCCCCCCCTTTTTTTTTTGTTTTGCTGTGTTACGCACACACACACACCACATCATCCAGAGTGATTGGCTCATAAAACATGTCTAATCTGCTAATACCGAATGAAGAAAGCCCATCATCTCGCCAAGACTTAAGACGAGCCTTCCTCTCCCCCCTGCCTTTGTTTTGTATCCCTGATGGAAATAGCAACACATGGGCCACTGTGTTTGTCTTGAAGATGGCACACAGCTAATCCTGTGTGAAGCTGGAGGGATCTCTTCAGCTACTCTTGTCAGCGATGATTTGTCAACAACAATCTTTTCATTTCCTCTGTAAGCTGACACCATCATGTCTGTGCGATAATGTGATAGAGGCAAAGCTGGATTGAATCTGAACAGGCTTGCGCTCAAAAACCAGGCTGCTACCCTGCCACTGCACAAGTGGAGCCTTTGTTGGTTTGTGCACTGTGGCTTTTAAGAAACTGAAAGCTCAACAGTTTAACAAACAAGCCGACCAACAAAAAATTGTTGACATAACTGTGCTGTTTTTGAGTACACAAAGAAATAAAAAAAGCATTTAATCATGCAATTGTTTGAAGTATGGGGACGAGTGCTGAAGGTAATTACAGATTCCAGCCATGGCCGCCTGGCTGGTGAATACGGAGGTATGAGCAAAAGAAGCAAATAACAATTAAGAATCTTCAGTAGGAACACCCAGCTTAAAGCGAGCAATCATGTCCGAGATGTTGGGCCTAAATGAGGATGCTGTTTTCTCTTTTCTCTTCTGTCAATCTCCGGCAGAAAGCGATTTCCTCCTGAAGAGTGGCGGCCAGGGCTAAAAGCATGTTTTAATAAGCGCACTGACACATCCATCTTTGTTTCTGAGAGATAAGTCACAACGAGCGCGGAGCAAAGCATCCGGGGCTCACTGGAAGGATGCCCATTGCTGCGTATCAGTTGAATGTGCTTAGGCGCACAAAAACAGACAAACATTCACTTACATTGAAGCATGCATGCATACGCATACATACACAGGAGCTGTCACCCTAACTTAAATCCTATTTATCACCAAACCAATGGAATTTTTCCTTGGAGCTGAAGGTGGTTTGGCATGTTCACTTTATGCCTCTTCGGAGATTAGTGAATTCAGCCCTGCTCTGTTCCCACTGTGTCTCCTTTTAAGTCTTCTCTCTTATACTCCCCCTTCCCCTTCTTCTTCACATCATTGCGCCGCGTTAAATGTGCTTTTATTTGTTTATTTATTTATTTGTTGTTTTTCATCTGGGGGGGAAAAAGGAGTGAAGTCTTAGATACCTGGGACTTATTGGCGGCTGGGGCTGGCAGCTGTGCATGTGATTGAGGAGCGTGACAGAAATGTCCTCATTAGGTCTCCACAAATGCGGTGAGGAGGGAGCTGCTGCACAGGGGAGGAGAAGAGGAGAGGAAGGGAGAAGAGAGAGGAGAGAAGGGAGGAGAAGGGAGAGGAGGAGGGGTAGGAGGGAAGGAGAAAGGAGAGAAAAGTTTGCGAGCTTTTGACACTTGGCGCCTTTTATCTGCACAGCGTCTCAGGGTTTAAAGTTATGTGTGCCCTAAAAGATATGCATGCACAGGCGCGAGTTCACACTGTGTCTTTCTCGCGTACGCACACAGACACACAATAAGTCACAAAGTGCATTTGAGTAACTTTGTGTAATTATTATACGCAATTAATTAAAGAGATGTAATAGAAGCCAGATGAACTCCTGTTCAGCCTAATTATCATGTCTTTGATACCAAATTGTGCAGAAAAAGAGAATGAGTCGGTTGCAGGTTCAGGGTGAGGAGCAGGGTGGAGGATCTTGTGCTTCATCCCAATATGGCACCCATAACCCTTTCTCCAAATCAAAGCTAAATTTCTTCATTACAGAGTGAAATGAGATACACATGCACACAGAGGGGGAATAAGAAGAAGAGTTGGACTACAGGGATGATAATGGGATGGAAGAGCATGGGAGCAGTAGGGGGTTAGGGGGGTAAAGGAAACTGTTACTCAGGGGAAAAACGGCAACAACAAACAAACAACAATCATCTGTTTTATCTCGCTGCCTTTCCTCCAGATCTTGTCTTCGCCGTGCATCTAGTGATCTCTGAACTCGGCGCCTCCATGCCAACTCCCCTGTTGCCTTGTTTACATGTTGTTGCCGCTGCAGTGTGTGCAGCTTGTTGATCATTAATATCATTATATGACTATGATGCTGCGTGTCGAGTCACAAATCAACTTCCATCCTTTCTGCTGGTCTAATGATGAGACTTTGCAACCACTTCTTTTGGGTTGAAATGTCTCTGCTCATTGTCATTAAAGTGCTACAGAAACACACCTGTTGTTGACATAGAGGGAGTGCGATGCTGCTGCCGGTGGCTCCGATGCCTGCAGGAGAGGTGGATTTCACAAGAAGGGGAAGAACACCGGAACAACGCCGGACGCAATGGGGGTGACAACAGGGCCATCAGCCTCAGCTTTCGGAAACGGTGTTCAGCATTCAATGAAATGTGAATAAGTCACACAGGGAAAAGATGGCGCGATGGAGATATGGGGAGAGACGGAGGAAAAGTCAAAGCGATAGGAGAGAGAGAGAGAGGAAGAGGGAAGGAGAAAGTGGTGGCACAGCTGAGGTTGACACTAATGAGGAGCCTTTGTGATGGGTCCTGACAGAGGAGAAGAAAGCAGAATCCCCCGACACCGATGCTCCGCAACACTCCTCTGCTTAATTGGGAGAGCCAGAGCCCACAACGAGGGTGTGTGTGCGTGTCAAAAAGAGTGTGTATCTGTTTTAGGAGGAATAAGTGAATGTAAAACAAAGTATGCTTATATATGCTCACTTAATTAAGCCTACATATGATGTATTAGTGTATAAATGAAAGTAATTGAGCTAATGTCGGTATTTGAAGCTCACTCTATGTTCTTGGTGGATTTTCACACTTTTCGGTCCAGAATTTCACGCTTTTAGTTGATGCTGGCAAGATACGCAGCTTAGAGCATTAAATGCACACTGATGGCTTTGAGGTTCACACATCGAATATTTGCCAACTTCTCACATTCTTTAAAAGTGTCAGGAAACCAATGTTGTAAGCCCATCCTTCGCCTTGCATTACCCACAAATGTACATGCATACTGTGCTCACACGTCGTCTCCAGCGACAGTCCTCACACGCCTGCACAAACGGACGGGAGCAGGGCACTGCTCGAGCACATGCATGCACTTTAAACATGTACTGGTGCGTGGACACAAGTGGGGACATGCGTGCTCACTCCCTGCGTCGCAGTTTCCATCTTTGACTCTGAATCAATCGTTTTTAATTTATCAGAGGGGATTTGTGTCATGAAGGCTGATGCCAACTCCAATAAGAGGAGAAAAAACAACACAACAGCAGTGAAAAAGCCAGAGCAAATCCCTGCTCTGATGCGATTATACACACAACCAAATCAGGGCTGACTTGAATAGACACAGAACACAAAATCATATTAAGGGAAATTCGATGTGCATGGCATTACATTGCTCTCAATCTCCACTTTTTCCTTTCTGCTCATCTCTCTTTGACTTTCTTACTTCATTTCCTCCTGGCCCTCTTCTGTCATCATCATGATTTCCTCCTGATTTTTCAATGCCAGTGACCTGAAAAATTCCTCGCCAGTGACTTATATGGTGAGTCGAACTTCTGTTTTCCGCTACCAGCGGAGATTCTGCTGCTATCCACCCTCATTTCAGAGATGAACGCTTCTAGATCCTTATGACACAGGTAGCACCTGGGCTTTAAAGCAACAGATTGATGTCAGATACCGTATCATTTCCAACAATATAGTAAATATGCAACAGCGTACAGTTTGAAAGGTAGTCTTTTTAACAGAATTGAAATGTAGCCACTGCAAATGCTCTCACGGTGAAATGTTTTAATTTAATGACAAAATAGCTATGCTGCAGGCAGGTAAAGAGAGGGAAAGAAAGCTCTGCGATCAGGAAGCGAGGTGAGTCAGGGAGAGAAAGGTATAGAGAAGGGGAGGGAGAAGAGGCAGAATACAGTACAGAGAGAGCGAAGAAGCTGAAGAGATAGATAGAGTAGGGTTGTTATGTCAGAGGCAGTCGAGCTGCTCTCATCTTGCCATTATCTCAAGCACCCTCACATTACCATAATAATGGCTTTTAACCAAATGTAGCACTCTCCAAAGCAACACAGGCAGAATCTGTTTTAACCAAATGTAAAACTCTCATTGGCAGGCAGAATCGGAGGGGCTTAACGTTAACATCACCATAGAGTGAAGAGTGCTGTGTGGAAAGCGTGTGTGGGTTTGAGTGGGAGTTTCAAGCTGGATATAGTCTTGATTATACATATGATGTACAAAGGGCAGTTTTTGTGTGATATACACTCACACACACACACATTTGGAGACCGAGTGTGAATTCGCATATCAGCATCTTCATAAATATTTCTGTTCATGCAAGCGTGCATGCTTGAGACGCACACACACACACATAACCTTGTGTGTGCTAATTGTGCTACATGTGCCGTATGTACATGTGTCGTGCGTGTGGTCGTGTGAGTCAGAGTTGAGCTCCAGGTCTGGCCAGGTACTCTGCATGTGTTTCCCCCGTCCAGATGGCTTCTCGGCAGGCCTGGGCTGGGGCGCGGGGTGTCCTCCTGCCCTCCCACCCAGCCACCGCAGAAGGTCGACTCGACCGCGCCGCCTGCCTGCCCTGCAATGCCGCCTTCCAGACCAGCAGCTTCCTGCCAGAGGAAAAAAAAAAAAGGAGAGGGAGTGAATATAGCCCTGAAAGCTAGTTTGTCTGTTTATCTGTCTCATTAAGAGTATACATGTACACGATTACCTTCTGTTAAATGCTACATTTCTGTCGTAATCTTTAAGTTGCTCTTCCTCCTTCATCTCTCTTTCTCTCTTATATCTGTTAAAAAAGAGTGGGAGTGCTTGTGTGTTATGTGAGGTGCCAGGGAGGGTGTGGAGACCCACAGATGGTCGGGGTGGTTCCCACTCAGTGAGATCTGGGTCAGAGCCCGCTCTCAGATTAGTGGGCCTCACTCGTGAAGCACCACCCACAGGTATCTGGGCAGACCTGGATCTGACACAGAGGTTTTGTTATGATGCATACATCATACTGTTACTGTCATCCTTTTAAAAACAACAATGCATTACCGCTTTGTGCAGCTTATTGTTGAACTGTACAAAATATATTTAAGCATTCCCTTTGAGTGTCTCTGGACAGGAAATTTACTGTTCACCCACAAGGTATAAGTAAATAGAAATTTAAAGTGTTGTATATAGCAGTGCTAAAAATTCTGAGATGCCATCCCTATATTACCTTGGGGGTGTCTAGGACTGCGGAGCTCCGAAACAATGCATTCCCTTGGTAATTCTTTGCAGCGTATCCAACACAACAGCTAAACAAAGACAACTGCAGCCACCACAATGGAAACTTAACAAACAATACCCCCCAAAACCTACGGAGAAACATAACAACAAATAATTTCGCTTTATTTATGTTAAAAACATACTTAAACCATATATGCATTGGATTTGCTGGAGGCTTCTGGATACAAACTCATGGTAAAGGATACTTAAATGTGGAAATGTTTTAATAAAGTTGTTGAATCTTGTGGTTCTGGTTGCGCATTTTAGTTGTTCTGCTTCTACATGCTGGAATGGACAAATTGAAAGATTCATTAAAAATCAAAAAGTATTTCAAAAGAGTATGGGGTAATATGAACTATTACTAATCTCCCCAAAAAAAGGATCATAGACTGCACATTCACAACTTTAATCTTGTCCCTTTGAAAATAGTTTTTTCATCCACATCTTCAGCCAAGGGGTTCTCCATATGATGCTGTTTAAACAAGGAAGGACATCCTCAACAGATGGAACTGATCTTTTATGACACTGAAGGTTAGATCCTCCTGGAAACCTGCCGTATACTCAGGCAACCTTTTGAACTCAATCAATCAATCAATCAATCAATCAAAACTTTATTTATTAAGCGCCTTTCATACAAGATTTGTGGCTCAAAGCGCCTTACATTTAAAAACATTCCCGTCCAATCACCCTCACGCCCCACCCCCCATACACACACACACACTACTTCAGCAAAACTAGCTCGATTAAAAAACAAACTTTATTACTTTATTCATTTGAACTAGCCTTCATTATTGAACCAAAAAATAAAGGTTTGAACCGTCTTTACTTTTTTCTGCAGCACACAGTCGTTACTAGTTTGTCCAAACAACTATTTATAAGTACATAACATGCACTGCATCTTTTGCCTGCTTTACTTTGGGTGTTTTTTCTCCTTGTATGTAAAATTTGCATTACTTTTCTGCTTTTGGTCATCATTGTCACAGCTGCTTCACATTTGTGTAATCAGTCCCTCAGTGTGTGTGCTCAAGGTTTTTCTTTGTCGTGATCCAGTTCATTGTGCTTATGTCTCTGTTATTCTGTTGTGCTATCATTTTTCTTGGCTTGGCCTTTTCATTAGTTTTGTTCTTCAGATTTTCCGCTTCTGCTGAGTTTTCTGTTTTATTAAATCACTGTTAGTCATTTCAGAGTCCACCTGTGTCTCCCATCCTACATTTGGCTCCTTACGTGACATTTTACTCCTGGATTTGACCTTCCGTATGCCATTGGTCTCACCGATGTCCTCCAGAAATTTGTCAAATGAGCTCTAATTAAGATGGAGGCACTTTGTGTGTTGAAATGACATGCTGCCACCTTTCCATGAGAAGACCTTTGATTTTGCAGAAAGTGAGGTTAGACTGAACATAACCAGATAGGAGATAAAATACTTGATAGTAAAGCCAAAGGAAAGGAATCTCCTCTTTAGAACCAAGTTATTCTCTAACTGCTCAGTTAGATCAGGGTGGTCTCAGTGTTGTTGGAAACAACTTACCCTCAGCAATGGAAGGGGAATGTTGTAGCCGTACTAAACTACCTGCTCTTTTTTTTTTAATGCCCAATAGATGTTGTAGAGTTGACCAGTCAGTAATCTGACATACATAAGTGGTCGTGACAGGACATACAGAGGGGTAATGTGTGTCACAGTGTGTGCAGTGGCATCCCACCGCTTTAACCCACAGCATGCCATCACAGATTCTGTCAGCTCTCATTCTTTACAGAGATCCTCCTGTCCTTCACACACGCATACATTCACACATGTGTGCAGATTTGCTGCTACATGCACAGCCATGTGCGCAGACCCACTTACACACATTTCAAACCAGCCTAATGAATTAATTACAATCACAGCCAGTGTGTTTTTGTGTATGGGCTGCTAATAGGAAGTGACAGGGGCTGCGGCGATGTACTCATCACTTCGGGCTTCCTGTCTTTCCCCACCCTGCCTCTCCACC
The DNA here is from genome assembly GCA_037177115.1 of Craterocephalus stercusmuscarum. Lineage (NCBI taxonomy): Eukaryota > Metazoa > Chordata > Actinopteri > Atheriniformes > Atherinidae > Craterocephalus > Craterocephalus stercusmuscarum. The sequence goes on from JBBDHI010000007.1 coordinate 21,644,349, forward strand.
TCCCAATCTCCCAGATGAGCTTGACATCTCTATCTTTGTAGCGTGGTCACCTGTCATTCTCTGAACCGCCTGTTAGCTCATCACTTGTCCTGACGCAGCTACATATGCACACACAGAAACACAAATGCACTTTATATAAGCACCAAACATACGCATGCATACAGCTGCATTCATGTCTGTTCTCACCTAGTAATTAACCATGCATCCATGGTGGAACAAAAACAAGCTCCAACATGGCTTTACTCTTTTATTCTCTTTATATTGTCACATGTGAGGATAAAATGAAATGTAGTCTGTGTGATGCTAATGGTTGGTTTTAGGGTTTTAAGATTAAAATCAAGACCTGGTTGAGGTGACATTAGGCCACATGTTGTCTCTGCTAATACGGTGGATTCATGTGCATGAGGGTGCCGGGGTCCTGGAGCTGCAGCATAGACCGAAATAAAAAGCATAAAGCCTCAACAGCAAATATGTAGCTTCTCACCTCATTCATTATGTAATTGGAGTAACAGCCCCCCTCCCTCTCCTCATTTCTCTTCTTCTCGCCTCCCTTTCTCCACCCCGTCCTCCCCTCAGCCTTCACCTTCTGTTCACCACCTGTACGGGAACAGATTCTCTCCTCTCTCCGCATGACACTTCAATCTGTTCTCTAGCAGATCGAGTGTTGGCATTTTAATTTTATTTTTGTGTCTCATCCCCCCCCCCTCTCTTGCATCCTGCACGTGCCGACAAACATGGATGTCACCGCGGGTCAAATCGGAAAGGTTAAAGGTCTGACATTTGAACAGAGCCGGAAGGGTTGATCCTCACGTACACGTGATGCTGTCCATACGTACACACACATGCATTTAGCCATTTTTGGCATGCGTGTAGATGTGTGTGCATGTACGTTTGTCTGTGACCTTAAATAAATGGCTCAGCCTGTTTGTGCTGTTCCATATTTGACATATGAGCTTGACAAGCTTTGTAGCTGAACTCTGCAGTCGATTTTCATTTTCGTCATTAGTGCTGCTTCTCAAGCAACGTCTGGTCCGCAGTACATAAAGAAGCATGATCTAAACTTTCAAATGTCAAAAGAAGGACAGGCAACAAATATTTGAGGCAGGCAGATGCGGGAAGACAGCAGGATGCATCAACATCAGGTGAAAGGAGATGTCTGCTCTCACACATGAAGGCCAATGCCGGTTCCTTCTCAATGCTTAAAGATACAACTGATGACGATTTCATTAATCCTGTCAGTCCTCTCCCTCCATCTCTCCCTGCTTCCTTCATTTTCTCCGTTTTTTTATAGATGAAAGGCTTCCACTTTTTCTGTCAATGGCCTGCAGTCATCTGAATTAAACATTGATTTTATCGGAAGTTTAGTCGTCGCGTCCGTGACGACTCGCTGCCTCCTCACAAAGCACGTGCGAACGTCTCATTGTAGAGGAGCACAGAGCTGAGGACCGGAGGATGAAGGAGATGGGAGTAGGAGCAGAGAGAGTTAGAACCGAGAAGATGACGAGGGTGTGTGTGTGTGTGTGTGTGTGTGTGTCTGTGGGGGGGTTCAAGAGAACGACATTAAAAAGAAAGGAAGGAGACAGACGGGACAAGAGGAGCCGAGGAGGGAGACAAGGAAAACACAGGGGGGATGAGAAGAAAGAACGAGGGATTCAGCAAGCAGCAATTAAGAGTTGAAGAAAGGAGAGGAAGAAAGACTCAGCAGTAGATGAGGCAGGGCTCATGCAGAATAGAAAAGGGAAAGATTTTTTTTGAAGTACCATGTTCACATCTCTTTTTGGTTCCCGTCATTGTCCAACACCTGCCACAACTCATCTCTGTAAAAGTGCCGCCCTTTTCCTCCCATTACCATCTTTCCTCACTCCCACCATTAACAGAGAGACATCACAGCTGGGCTACCTCCACACAGGCCTCGCCGTCTGAAATATTAAACACAGCTTCAATATCTTTGTCCAGACAGCGGCACAAGGATCAGAATAAATATTGTTTTAACTTGAACATAAAATATTAAGGTTTCCTTACATTAATAAGTTCTGATAAGAGAGTGTGGTAAAAAAAACAGGTGATGACGACACCAGCCTCTTGAACACCAGCCGCACTACAACAAACTGAGCAGGCTGACCTCTAGCCGGGAATGCATAAGTTTTACTGTCACCCCACAACTTCCCTCGTACTCATTTACTATGCTTGTTTCCCTGCTTTCTCTACTGGCGGTTGTCGGGCACCCCGAGGAGAGGAGGAGATGAAAGGGAGCTGGTCCCAGGGGATCAGCGGAGCTGAGCGGGAGAGGCCCTGTGCTCGTTCAGGCGCTGGTGCGTCATCTCCGGGATGAGGTATCTCCAGGGTAGGACAGTGGGATTTGAGTACCCTGGTTTACGTTGCCCCTCTTTATAAGTACATTTTACACACACATTTACACACACAGATGCACGCACCTTGAAGGAGGGGGTCCCAAGTGAACGATGCAGATAAAACTTCCAGCGTCTGCTGTATTTACAGTTAAAGGGTGTGGTGGACTCAAGGGAAAGTAGAAAGCGAACTCAACTCGGATAACAGCAAAAGTGCGTTAAGGAAGCAGAATAAAACTAATGGGCTAGTTTTCATATAGAATTCATGAATATGCCCTCCCTCTTGATTTCTCTCTGAGGTCTTCTGGTAGCTCATGGAGGAGTTTCCTCACACTCATGGCCCCGGGGTGGCACAGCTTCAGCTCCCACAGTGCTCTACTGCACTAGGAATACCTCCCATTTGGGTCAATCCCTCCCTCTTTATCTTTATCTCCTGCCTTTCCCCGGGTGTCTCTCTCCCTCTCCGGCTCACTTTTTTGCTGCAGTAGGTATGAATAATTAAACCTGCGTTTCCTTTTCTCTCATGTCATGCCTCTGTCTGCCACCCTTTCTCCCTCCTTCTCCGCTGTGTCTCTCACTCGGGCTGAAGTGTTATAACAGAAGTGAGTCATTTAGAAGAGGAAAAAGGACGCAGATCAAGGAGAGCTGACTTCGGCTTGGAACTTGGCATGTTACATAAGCTGTCACTGTTTGTTATTGACTGATTGAGAGAGCAGCAGAGATGGAGAAAGGAAGGGAAGGAGAGCAAAGGTGAGATTGTGATAATGGTTGAAAAAAAGTGTGAAGAATTGAAGATCCTTATTGAGTTGAATGATGTTGCAAGAGGGGTAATAAAGTTGCGTTTCCCAGTACAACAGCATGAGCTACTGGCTCTCTTGGGCAAACTATATGTCACTATTTGGAAATGGGACTATTCCAAACAGTCACTTTCATTATTTGTGTAAAAATTTTTGTGAGCCATTGAAGATTTAATTAGTTTTCCAATAAAAGTTTTTTAAACCTAATTTAGAAATGACCCAAGAAAAGATTAGATGAATTTTTATTTCCTTGAAATATGATGTCTTTATTTGGCACTTTAATAATTATACAAAATAAC
>JBBDHI010000007.1:21709101-21724537 GCA_037177115.1 Craterocephalus stercusmuscarum
ATGTTTTGTGACAACCTTTAAATGTTAGCTGTTGCTGTGCTGTGAATGCTGCGCTGTGCGGGGAAGCCCCATCTCTCAGCGTGCAAGTACTGTACCAGTGAGTCATCGGGAGCTGAAAGGTCAGGGGTCAGATCTTTTGTTTCAACCATCAAACAAACAGGCTGAGGGCTTAGTGAGTCATATCCTCAGGGACAAGATGGGGGCAGGTCAGGGTGGGTTTTGTGTTTAGCTATTCTCTCTGTCACCTACCACCTTCAGGAAGTGACAACAGGCACACAAGCAGATTGAGCAGCCATTCTGTTTCTGGGTGACACACTGGTTTCTGCTTCACAGCCTAGGGGGGTAATATGACAGGGAGGTATGCTTGCAAAAAACCTGTGATGTGCAAGAAGATTATTTTTCAAACCTCACTGGGGCCTTGAGCTTTACGGATCCCACAGTGAAATAAAACTTGTGATCTTATAATCATATGCCCCTGACACAGGGCCGGCATTCCTCAGCTGCATTCTTAGATGCCTTTAAAAGGAGAAAGATGTTTGATGTTTGAAAAAATGTTTGACTACTTCAGAGCTGAAACAGGTGGTGTGCTGTAATCTTCCACTTTTCATTGTCATGGACTGTGATTGATTCGAGTAACAGAGCCGAGGTTTATGAAGATTACAGCACAGCATATCAGTGTCATGCATTTAAACAGATATGACATCGCCACCAGAATTTTACTGGATCCCACATCAGCCCCCTTTTTATGCCCCTGATTTCTGAAAAGCTTCTGCCTCATAACTTGTCACACAGCTACAGATGCCTAGTCAGGTGCTGCTATATTTAAATTGAGATAATTTGCCCTCAATAGTTCAGTAGTTTAACCCTAGCCCTATGGGAAAATACCCACTTTCAATTTCCTCTAACAGATACGTGGTGAAACAAGCTAATAAAAAGGCCAACGAATCCATGAAAGTTGATGTTACTCTGATCACCTGTGCAAGACACTGGACAATATTTTTTAACAGTCGTTTCATTTTTCTTCTTCCCACCATTTCTTATTTTTTACTCTTATCTCACGTGCTAATGGTCAGGGTACAGGGTATAGGGTAAAGATCAGAACTATTAGAGTTATTGTACAAGATTGGCTTACATGCTACCGGCATTTGGTAAGACAGATTCGAAAACCACACGGTTGTGCTTCACACGTTTTGGCATTCACGCGCTGCAAGTTTTGCCGTCCCATGAAAGCTGCCTGACAGAAAGCAGCAGCCGAGGGACATGCTTGCAACCATGAATTATGACACTACTTTGTCTTGCACAAACCTACTTGCTACATGTTTTCTGGTGCGACTGATAGAGCATGCAGGCTATTAAAGCTGTATGAAAAACTAAAGGGGGAGTTTCACAAACACACCAAAAACATCACAAAGTTTTTTTTACATAAATAGACCTGTGGCTTTCTTGTATATCTTGCATTGAATTTTTGAATAGATGAAAGAATCAAGTTAAACTAAAAGTGCTTGTAATGCTGTTACACAGAACAATACATTACTCATCCACTTAACAGAAGTACTCACCCATCATCGTGCACAATAATGTTCCCAGAAAACACAAACCAAAGGCTAGTTTTACAGAAAATCCTGTGTGTTTTTATACTTCCTGTGAAATTGGCCACTACCATAACTGTTTATGTTTTCAAGATGGGAGCATGAGGTAAGGCATTGCCACTTCATTTCAACCTTTAAAGGCGTTATATAACATTTTTGTGGTTGTTCAGAAAGCAGAGACTGTTATTAAGTTTTTGAATAAAGTGCATGCACAAGACTAACCTCCGCAAATCGCAGCTTCCTCGCTAGCCATGCCTACGACGATGCCCATGAGCTTGGTTTTGGCTGTGACACCGGCGTCTGTCTTCTAACGTCTTTTTCCTCTTTGCAGCAACACAAAAAATCTTTCTTTTACCACCGCCTTTAGTGGCATTTAGCTCTGCCATCAGACGTTGCTAACTGGTAGCAGAGTGATTGTTAGCCATCTGCTGTGAACATTAGACGGAGCGTGCAAGGTATTTATAGCAATGTCCAAAGAGTGATTGACGTCCAATAGACAAATAAAATACGCAGTGAATACAAAAATGATTAGTCAATTTTTTTCCATTTCTTTCACAGCTGCTTTATAATGACAGTTATATGTTTAAAGATTTTAATTAATCATACCTATGGGGCAGTGAACCCATTTACATCTAATATTGCAAAAATTTCACCTTTAAAGGAGCTATACCTGATATTATTTTAATCTTTATCAGAAAAATGGTTTCTACACAGTATATTATGTGGTAAAAGTCCATAAAAATAAATGACTCATTGATTGCGCATATGTATGAGTCCAGGCCATTTTAGTTAGCAAAAGTGGCTAATTTTTAGCTTTGGCGTGACTCTCTTTCTCTGCCAAAGGGGCTAACTTCCAGATTTCAATTAGCCAGTAAGAGCGTTCCCCCTCCGACTTCCCTCTTTTACCACATATATAATGTAGAAACCAATTTTCTTAGAAAGAAAATAATATCAGGTATAGCTCCTTTAACTTCACTGTCAATAAAATATTACACTTAACCCTTGGTCATGTTACAAGGAACAATTCTGCATATTTGGTGTTACTGCATAGATGCAACATTAAACAGTGACAATTTTTATCCAGGCAACATTTAGTTGAGGTCTTATGGCTACCATCCCAAATGTAAAGTAAAAAATGGAAGTCTATGCAACTCCAATGCATGTTAGAAAATGACAATAAAGGGATATCCTTCGCATGAAGGATCCCGGCTGTCCGTATGTGGCGACTTGAGAGTGAAAACAAGTTGTTACAATTAAGTTTCTGAGACATTTTATCCCTCTTCTGCCTGTTCATCCTTTCCCAGACACATCACGCTCTGCGTGTTAAAGGTCAGGTCGCACACCCCTGCTGGCATCACTTTAAAAAATGGGAGAAACTGACATTTAGCAAACTATCATGTTCTCCGCCTCTCTCCCTATCAGTACATGACTATGGGCAAATATTCAATGTCACTCTGCATGAAACAATCAGGCCTCTGATCTTTTCCTATTTAATTATCAATTCACGCCATATGAAACAAGCTCTAACACATCCAGGCCACATTTAATATTTATCATATTAAGTCCACATCTCTCAACCCACCCTGCTTGATAAAATAAGACAATGATCGCTGCATTCTGTGCTCCAAAAAAAACCAGGCCTCTCTGTCTCTGTCATTACATTATCCCTCCCTCCCATCTCATCTGCCGCATTATGTAACATCGAGGCTTTGGCAACTGTCATCACCCACTCTCATGGCTTGCTCCGCCCATGATGGGAACACACCAAGCTGAACACACCTGTATGCTAATGTGGAGGGATTGCACTACAGCTTGGTGTGGGTAAGTGTGGAGGTGTGACGGGGGAGCAGGAGTGCCTGGCTGCATGTCTGTCCTGCCTTCCTGACCGACTGCCTGGCATGTTGGCTGCTGACAAATGCCAACACAAAGCTTGCTATCTGCTCCCACGTACAATATGTAGGTGTTAGGATTCTCTTTCGGTCTTTCTATTTCTAAATCTCTGTGACTTTCACCCTTCCTTCCCACCTCCTTCATCTCTTTTTCTCAGCCTTCCTCCAATTCTTCAGTATCTGAACAACTCTATGTCCTCACTTTCTCTCCAACTTTGCATTTCTCTTCCGCCCTCTATCTTTTTTTGGCTTTTCGATCTACTCCCTCGTATTTTCTCCGCAGATTGGGGCATGATTAAATATTAACAACTGCTCATGCGGGCTGCATTCGTGTGTCTAAGCAGGGGCGTGGTGGCTGCGTAGGTAATGGGAGAGCCTTTTTTCACGAGCCGGCTGGGCCGGAGTTTCATCATGCGAGGACTCCTCTGGCTGGTTTGTGTGGGCAGCAATGGGGAACACACTGAGGAGAATGAACCTGCTGAACCAGTCGCACATACACACATATACAAACATGCAACAGTGCACAAAAATTATGAACATCTACATTCTTACATAGACTAATTCTCCTGCCCTTACAGCATCTGGTTTCCACCTCCTCTGCATCAGAGAGAAGGCAGGCCCAAACAGCCACTGTGAACTGTTTATCATCTTTATTACTTTATTACTTTCCCAAGTTTTCCCTAACCTGATTTTATTACATTGTCATCAGATGATGAGTTCTCTCATCTGCGCTCTCTACTTTTTCTTCTTCGCTTTGCCACAAATTTATCGAGCTTTGTAACTGATGCATGACAGCAGTAGTGGATGCAGACAGGAGTTTAGATTTTGCTCATCAGCTCTCTGCACATATACACTCCTGTTTTTTTTCTAACTCACCATCACCATTTCCTATCCTTTTGTTCTTAAAGTAAAACCATCTTTTTCAGGGGGAAAAAATAGCCCACATTTAAATGTGTGAACAGTAGGAGCAACATTTTTGTCTGAAAGTGCAGCACCACTGTGCAGTGCCTTACAAAATAGATCAGATTTGATGGTTTATATGTAAAGTATCTGTATGAATAAACAACATTACACATTCTCCAGCTGCGCCTTCTACTCCAGGCTTATTTGGATTTTGTGATGGCAGCCTCTGTTCCAGATCATCCATAATATATGACAGAATTTTGCCATCAGTCTAACGGGGGTAAACAGAGAGATTTGCCAAAGGCTAAATCGGAGACGCCTTAGAGGGAATGCAATCCGGTGAAGACCAAAAGTCTAGTGTGTTTACCTGAAAATGTTCTGTTTTGTTGCCATATCCAGCCAAATTAACCCGTCGATTGATTTCATATCGCTGTCTTTTTCCCTATCTGAACCTGGCATTTCGGTAACACAAACACAAAAATAAATCACTTAGAGAAAGGGCATTTGAAAAGATTTTGGCGTGCATTCAGAGGACTTTGAGTCTAATTATTTTAAGCAAATGGAGTCTCCATCTCTACAACGCACGAGCAGCGTCTCTTTTCCCTGTGTCTCTTTCTTTCGGGCCACCTCAGAGTCTCATACCCACGATGTTTCCCAATGAGGTTGCTTGCATATAGATCCAGTCAGCAGCTAGGGAAACACATTGATTTCTCGTCAGCATCCAGCGAGGAGTGCTGGCGCGCCAGCCCAAGCCGGTGCGGCCGGGGGAACATTGGTACCCTGCAGGCGTCCTGGCAGCTGCGCGCTGCGTTGTTAATGCGGCCCATTAGGCCGCTGAGTGGCAGAGAGATTCCTTGAATATTGAGCCGGGGACACCCCTCAATTAGACAGATCGCCCCGCACCTCGTCAGCATCCGCGGCTATCTGCTTTCATTAATCAATGACACAGGCGAGTGAGACGGAAAGTTAATTTAGAGGAAGTTTGCCACGGACCAGCAGAGTTTGCACAATATTTTATTTCTGAGCCACTACAGTAACCCCAGCTTATTAAACACAGAAGCTGTAGGCTAACGATAACTTATAAGAGCGTGTAATATTTTTTATGTAGGTTTAAAAAAAGCTTATTGATCCTACTTTTTGTACAAGTAAGCTTTATATTCTCAAATGCTGCTTAACAACATCCGTGCAAAGTATTTTGCCTGTTGCGCCTTTTTTCACATAAAATCCGGAGCATATGTTTTCAAAGAGACAAGGACTCTGTTGCTGACATTAGTGATTGTGAACGCTGGACGTGATTTGCGCTCCTGCTTCTCATTCACTGCCAAAGAGCGATCAGCGCTGCCTCAGGAAGTTCCAAATAAGGACAGGGAAATGGAAACCCACCGGAATAGGTCCTTATGTAGTCACGACCTTATATGGCACGGCGGAGCAGGGCTTTCCGGCAGCCGCGCAGCCTGCTGCACAGATGGGAAATCCAAATCAAGTCTACAGGACGGCCGGGAGACAGCAAGAATTATGCCGCCGCTTGACCGAGCCGCTCGGCTATGAAGATACATTGATTTGAGGCGGTGGAAGAGCGGCGGTGTCTTCGCGATTTACTGCAAGCGCTTAACAAAAAGTCTCTCCTCTCTGTTTTCCTCCAGGCCAGCGTCATGTGTCCTCCACTGCAGTGCCTAAATATGGGCTTCCTCTGTTCCAAATATGGACATCTACGTCACGCAAGAGTGTATATAAGCAGCAGGGAAACCTCGCAGCTCAGAGAGAGCCCTGAGCCCACAAGAGCAACTGAGCAGAGAGAGAGAGAGATAGGCAAAAACACATAGAACTCCCTATCTGCGAAAAATCACAACAAAAGTAAAAAGTCATTTCAAAAGCAACATCTATCCAAGGTGGTCAAAACCTGATTGGATAAGTAATTTCATACAAAAATCAAAATTGATCTGATGATTAATTTTGATTAATTTTTAGGGAATGAGTATAAAGGAAAAATTAGACTTTTTCTGAAAGACAGCTGGATTTTTCTCGTCTTTGAGAGGAAAAGGAAAACAACAGGACCACTGGAGAGCAAGAGCCACCGAGGAAGGCAGAAAACGGTGTCTTCCACAGCATCAGCAGAAGAGTTCAGCGCTCCCTGAGCTGTGATCTTCTCCACCTGCGAGGCACAGGATCTGCCAGCGTGCACTCAGCCTCCCTGCGCTCCACACCAGCACAGCCTCAACCCTGCAGCTTCAGCACCAGCAGAGGATGGCTGCAGCCAAGACCGAGATGATCCTCCCAGCCCTGCAGATCTCAGAGCCTCTGAGCTTTCCTCACTCCCCCATGGATAACTACCCTAAGCTGGAGGAGGTGATGATGCTCAGCACGACGGGGACCCCCTTCCTCACTGCCTCCGCACCCGAAGGTGCAGGCTTTGGCTCTGGAGAGCCAGGAGAGCAGTATGAACACCTTGCTGGAGGTAAGAGAGCTGTTTCTTTTGCCCCTTTTTCTCTATGCTGCTTTTAAATCTGAGGTAAAGTTGAGATCATCTTGATGAGCAACAGTAAACTGAGAAAAGACTTAAAGAATAAACAGCTATGTGACTTTTGATTTATTGTTTCTTATGCTCGCAGTATTAACTAATTATGTTACCAAAGCTATTACAATCAAATTTTTATTACAAATCTTTGGTTATGAAAGCTGAAATCAAATCAAAATCTTGGCTGAGTGGACACAGCACTCTCCATCAATAATAATAATATATTATATAAAAACACAATTTAAATCTTTGATAATACAATTGACTTACTGCTCCCTGTCACCTCTTACGAGGCAAAGAGTGCTCACTCACCACATGCTCTTTCCTGACACTTCTGCTCAATTCAAATTGCATTCCTAAAACCAGCTGAGCTGCAGTTTTGGTAATCAATTGCCTCTGGCTGTGATGGGCTTCAAGAATCTGTGTGTGCGCGCTTGCTTGTGCGGCACAGGAAGACAGTGAATGAAAGAAAGGTCAAGAAAGTGTGAGCAAATGAAAATGGGAGTTGAAGCTTGCACAGCAGCTTGTTCAAATGTAGAGACGACAGCTTTAGATTTGAGGAGAAAGAGTTTCGTTGGAGGGTGTTTCTCTGTGTGGGCGCTTGACTGATCGTGTAAGAGAGGGGACGGGGTGACACGCTGTCCACAGCCCTGGCAGGATCCCCCCCTTTCTCTGGATATTGACAGTTTGATTAATGTCTCTCCTTTCTCTGTGCTCCCTGCAGATACATTACCTGATATCCCCTTCAACTGTGAGAAGCCAGTTGTGGAGCAGACTTACCCCACCCAGAGGCTGCCCCCCATCTCTTACACCGGCCGTTTCACCCTTGAACCCGCCACCACCTGCAGCAACAGCCTCTGGGCGGAGCCCATCCTGGGTTTGTTCACGGGTCTGATGGGCAATGTAGCCCCCAGCTCCAGCTCTTCCTCAGCTGTCTCGCAGACCACCTCGTCCACATCTTCATCCGTCCCTTCCTCCTCCACATCCTCCTCTTCTACCTCCTCATCTCAGAGCTCCAGCCTCAGCTCCTCAATTCACCACAGCGAACCCAACCCGATCTACTCAGCTGCCCCCACCTACTCCAGCCCCAACTCTGACATCTTCCCAGACCAGGGCCAGGCTTTTCCCAGCTCAGCTGGAGCAGTGCAGTACCCACCCCCTGCCTATCCCAGTGGCAAGACCTGCAGCACGAGTTTCCCCGTGCCCATGATTCCTGACTACCTCTTCCCTCAGCAGCAGGGAGAGATCAGCCTGGTGCCCCCTGACCAAAAGCCCTTCCAGAGTCAGTCAAACCAGCCATCTCTCACCCCTCTGTCCACCATCAAGGCCTTTGCCACCCAGACTGGTTCCCAGGACTTAAAAAGTGTCTACCAGTCCCAGCTGATTAAGCCCAGTCGCATGCGCAAGTACCCCACCCGACCAAGCAAGACGCCTCCACATGAAAGGCCCTATGCTTGCCCCGTGGAGACCTGCGACCGCCGTTTCTCACGTTCCGATGAGCTGACACGTCACATCCGCATCCACACCGGCCAGAAACCCTTCCAGTGTCGCATCTGCATGCGCAACTTCAGCCGCAGCGACCACTTGACAACACACATCCGCACTCACACCGGGGAGAAGCCCTTCGCATGTGAGATCTGCGGACGCAAGTTTGCCCGCAGCGACGAGAGGAAAAGACACACAAAGATCCATCTAAGGCAGAAGGACAAGAAAGCAGAGAAGACGGGAGCTGTGGTGGTAACAGCAACGCCGGCATCAGCCGCCTCACCTGCCTCCAGCTACCCCTCTCCCATCACTTCCTACCCCTCTCCAGTGTCTTCTTACCCTTCTCCGGTCACCTCCTGCTACTCCTCTCCTGTCCACACTTCCTACCCATCTCCTTCTGTCGCCACCACCTACCCATCAGTGTCCATGTCCAGCACCTTTCAGTCCCAAGTCACTTCCTCCTTCCCATCGTCAGTTGCATCCAACATCTACAGCTCCCCCGTCCCCACCCCGCTTTCAGACCTGCAGACCACCCTCTCCCCAAGGACAATCGAGATCTGCTAAAAGCAAAGAGAAAAACTTTCTATAGTCTCTCCGCGCCTCTCCTTCCGTGAGGTTTTTTGAGAGGAAGAAAATCTGCATCAAAAGGACTTCGTTTTTCTCCTCCAAAAAGCACTTTTCTGCTCCCTGTGCAGTGTTAGGTGAATCTTGAGATTTACCTGAAAGAGAGAAAAAGACATATGTCAAGGACTGGGCAAAGACGATACAAGATGAAAAGGGATATTGTTTTTTTCCGTCTCTGTAAAACAAATGCAGCACTTCAAATGCATGAGGGACTCCAGAGATAGAGTAGAAAACGGCACTGGCGGGTCTGTGCTAGTAGGTACACACAACCAAGAGACAAACAGATTGCCAGCCATTGTGGTGCTGAGGCACGTTCGTCCTTGCAGGCACTCATACAAAAGACATTGAATGATATACATAAGCTATCATATATGTATATTGTACATGTGCCATGTTTAGTTTTTATCATTCTTTGGTACCACTGATGTGAACAATTATTTGCATATTTGCATTGTATTATTTGAAGTGAGCAGGGCCATATTTTCTACATACTTTCTCTATTATGTAGTGATGATGCTGTGATATGTTTTGACATTGTTTGAAAAAAAGCACTTAAATATCAAGCATGAGTAAGAGTGATGTTAGTTTCTGTTTGTAAATATCATCCACTGGTACTATCTCTTTCTCTCTTTCTCACATGTAACATATCGCTTCGTTATATGGAAAAACAGAGAAATGAAAAAAAAAATCATTTTGGAAAAAAATGACAAAAAACAACAACAACAACAAAAAAAAACAAAAAACAAGACAAGTCAAACGCTCCCGTTATTTGGTGCCTTTTGTGAAGCCTTGCTGATGTTGTGACTTGGCTGAGCGCGAGAGAGGATGCACTGCATCTCGCCTTAAGGGTTGAGGGAATATTTTTGTTACAGAATGTAAGATGTACTCAGAGGGAGGAAAGGGATGAGCTATGAGGGCACCGCTTCATTTTATCAGAATGTAAGCAAAAAAAGGATTAAAACTATAAAGTATATTTTTGTAAAACTTACTTGTAAATATCCACATCTTCAAGAGCTGGAATGTTGAAGTTACCTACTGAGTAGGCATGGGATTCTTTTGTATGTTATATACATGCAGTTCATTATTTTGTGGTTATCTTTATTTTGTATTTGTGTTTGTTAAAACAAGTGACTGTTTCTGGCTTCTAAACACATTGAATGCGCTTAACTGCCAACAGGATATTTGGTGTACAAGATATCCTCCCAGAAATTAAATATAAATAAAAACATAAATATATATGGAGATTTGTTTTCATACTTTATTGTTTGACTTCTGCCTTTGGGACTCCAGGCACTTTCATAAAGAGACGACTTCATCACATTGCATCCCGCCCTTCACTTTGTCATCCATAAGCATATCATGTTCCATCATTTTACATATAAATTGTAAGCAGATTATCAGTGGATTTATATCTCAAGTTCACATCACAGAAAGCTATGCTTTAATTGGAGGAATACATGCACAGCTTAATCTTAATGAAACTCTCCATTTCAATTTCTTTTTTCCTCTACAAAATCTTGGATAAATGATAAAACTGACATCACTCCCATGCCTTTAAACACAGAAGATGGGGAATTCTTATCTGGATCCAACTTGTTCTTGAAGATTTTGCGCTTATCTGAAAAAAATTCTTTTTCATTTTAGATTTTACGATATAGCATACTCTTTACCATGACAATTGAGTCAACACACTTCTAGGAATTTCTTTTTAAGCAAAATGTCAAAAATATTTATATCTCTGAAAGAGATATGATATTCCGTTTTGGATATATTACAGTGCTTAGACATGCACTGGATATTTTCACAGGGCACATGTGAGATGCATCACACAATAATCGCTTCTTCACAAATGCCTGGAGAGCTGTCACCTCTTAGTGAAGCTATAACATTCAACTGGTTAATATCCTTATACAGTAGGTTAACATGAACGGATGCACGGGAAGAGCAGAACGGACCGGCCCCGAAAGTTGAAGTTCTGTTCCTTTATGGTTTTTCCACGCCAAGTACAATAACTGCTCCATTGTACCATCATTATTCATCTGGCACGGTACCCAAAGCGAGAAATTCTTTCTCCATGTTTGAGTATTAAAATAAGACAGCTTTTTTTCTTTGTTTTCTCTTTCTTTTTTTTCAGCCAAAGTAGAAATAAACCTTTCTTTCTATGAGCTCTGGTTGGAGTAATTTTGCGTTGTGCAATGCACAAACCAAAATACTCACAAATGCAAACACAGCTAAAATAGAAAGCAGGAAAATATGCAGACGAAAGTGATGGAGGGAAAGGGAGAATAATTAAGATAATTGGTCTCCTGATCCCGAACCTCCAAATTGAGTCTGATGAGTTGTGTGCATTTATATCAGAGAGTGCATGAGTGTGCGTGTGGATGTATCTAAGCATCCGTTTGCACTGTATGCAGACCGTCCACAGACAAAAACTGGTTAGAACTCTGCACATTGCTGGCGCAGAAGAGTGTAAATGTGTGAAATTTGCAGGATTATCAGACTTTGTTCCTCTGTTTCCTCAGTCTTCCTGTGAAGCAGAAGAACCTGGACACCATCCTCACATCTGCTGACACTGTGCGCTTGGAGGTGTGCATCAGCTAAAGCGCAACACATGAAAAGAAAATAAGTAAAGACACAAAGTGGCATCAATTCATTTCCCTGCATGCCATCTACACAAGTGCTGCTCTTTTATAAATATTTGAAACGCACACACAAGATATACCAGAGTGCATCACAGGAACACAAATCAGCACGGCGGTTAGATAAATAATGTTGCTGTTTAAATTATAATGTTTCTCTCTCAGAAGCATATCTGGCTTCTCTGGTTAAATTTCAAGACTTCTTGTGTGGCTTAAAACACTGAAATCTGTTATGTCCTGCCATTGTTTATATCATTATTTTTGTGTCTGCCAGCAAATAAAGAGCCACTCAGCAGGTTTTGTATCGCAACTTTCTTCTATTACCACTTTTTCTTTGTTTCGAAAGTCTCATTGTGAAAACAAACGACTGTGCTTCTGTCAGCCCCTTTTTCAGAGTGAAGAGAAACTATTCTGAGCAGTGTTGGTCACACAGGAGAAGCCAGGCCTAACTTTATCTGAGTCTGGAACCAAAATGCTCGAAAGACCAGCGGCCAGTCTCATCGAAAATATTAGGGAATTGTGTAGCCCATCACATAGTTTGATTCAAGGCTCTTCTCGGCATATCAAAGCTCATGTGCTGGTTATGTGGTGTTAAGGGAGGTAGGAGAGCAATGTAAGAGGATATGGTGGCACAGATGCGTTGTGGCTTCACTCTTTTGTAACCCACAATGGAGCCACCTAGCACCCCCAACAGACTTCCACTTCAAGAGCCCTGCCTTTGTTCAAAAATGTATTTGTTCTCGTATTCTTTTTGGGAACTGTGTAAAACAAAAAAGAACGAATGGAAAAAAAGAACTCTTCTTCTCTCTGCCACCTCTCAGCCTCTCTCCCCCTCTCTGACTGTACCTCACTCTCCTGCTCTGGTAGTGCATATTTTGCTGGAGATGCTAATGATCTCCCCCCGCTGTATTCTGATGCAAGGTCTGTCTACACTTTTCCCTTTCATCCACATACAAATGTGCTCTTATTGCCTCTTCGCCCTCGGGCCTTTTAAGATGCCTTTTTGAAATATGCCGTTTGATAAGCACATCATTGGCCAAGTCCCTGCAGTGATTAGAGCTCTCTTTAATGTGAGCAAGTTTGAGAGTGAATGAGGGACTCCGGGGCCGGCAGCTATCCATTCTCCTCTGCCCTCACCCCTTGACATGTCCCAGGTCGCTGGGGAGAAGCCAGTGTCGGGTAGGACGGGCCAAAGCCGGGCTTAGACATTGCTGGCCTTACTCCATCTTTCATCTCGACATAGAGATTAAGCACAGAAGGAACAGTGACACTGGAGGATCGCCTTCATAGAAACATAGTACTGTATGCTGGAAGGCTTGATTCCTGCACTTTATCACACGAATGTGACAGTAGGACTGCTCTCTAATGCCTTTTAAATATGCTCCATTGATCTCATGTTCAGAGTCACACTCTGCCTCGCTGGGATGGCTTTTTTATCTTGCCAAAAGGGAGTACTGAGACGGTCGTCAGGTGCTTTCTCCTCTTGCAATTGACACCTGTTGTGCTTTTTGGGGATTAGTATGTTATATCTAAACCGCTTGATTTCCACATTTCAGGTGGATTGCACCATTTACACCAACAAGGTGTTCAGGGAGAGTGTTTGGCATATCTGAGGTTAAGACAAGTATCACTCAAAACCTAAAGTCAAACCAGGAAAAAATGTAATGGTACTCTATTCAAACATTCTCTGAAAAAAAGATGCAAAGGAGCATAACACAAAATTGTTCCCGGTTCTGATTTAAGATGTGATGTGAGATTGTTTGCTGTGCACCTGTTCGAAACTCACAAGATGTAAAAGCAGCACAACTCACAGACATCTTTGAAATTATTTGCGGCACACAAAAGAAAATTTTGACATATCACTTCCACGATAATCTACAGGTGTCCTGGCAACTTTAGCTCTACTTAATAAGCCTTGCTTATTTGAAGTACATGGCTTTGAACCGACAACAAAACAGCGCATGCTTAAGCACCTCCAAATATGACACCTCTTCAACTCAGCATCAAGTACACTACAGCTTTACAAAAGGCACCTGGGTGGCTCTGAAATGCAAACAGACCCTTATAAGTCTTTTTGTGTCAAGGCTAGTAAGTGGGCTTGAGATGTTTTCTTTTCTGTCAGTAAGCCCGAGCATCACATGCAATTCCCTAGCAGATTTTATGAAGCAGAGTAAATAAATGTAGTCATGCTTTTTCAGATTTTTTTGGTATTTATCACTGAAATATGCTTTGTACAGCAGATCTGTAATGTGCAGCTGCACATGAGAAGCTCCTGGCGGCACAGAGCAGAACCTCAGTTTCTTTAGTTGCAGTAATTCAGAAAAAAATATTGATTCAAGTGTTTAGCTGGGAAACTTGTGTGAATCCTTGAAAAAAATTTGTGGTGCCTTGCAAAAATAGGTGTTCTTGTTGAAATGAAACCGGTGATTTAAATACATGCTCCATACAAAAAGTGCTGGAGCAATATAAAATTTGGTAAAGTGAAAAAACAAAACAACCTTAAAGTAACACGTATTCATACCTTTTGCTTCACAGCCTTATATTAAGATCCAATTGTGCCCATCATGTTCACAAGTTACATTAATTAGTTCAGTTAAATGCACTGGTATGTAATTTAAATGTCACACGATATGGGGAATATATACTTGTTGTGAAAGCCCTCTATAGTCTGCAGTACCACTAAGCAAAGGGCACTACAATTAACACCACAGTACTCTTCTCACATGTCAGAGACAAAGTCGAAGAAAACTAAAGATTAAAATTGTTTAAGAAAAATCCTTGAAAATCTATGGGAGAGAAAATTAATAAAGGATTGAATGTATGTAATTTGGTTTGTTTGTACTACAACAAAACCCCCAAGAAATGCCACCCTTTTTAACTTTTGGAAAAGTGACACGACTTCAAGAAAAAAAACTATAAAGATTATTTGAAGTGCACTAAAAAAATATTAAACTCCCTAAAGCTGTGGAAGAAGCTACTTAGATCAAAAGACACCATCCCTACAGGGAAGCACAATGCTTCATTTTTACACACACATTCTTTCATTGGTGAAATTCCACCCAACAAAACTAAACAAAACAAATAACACTTTCTAACATTGAACATCTGGGGGGCAATATCCGTATATTATGGGCTGAACACACACATAACTGGAGACAAGGACCCCAATTAAGTCTGTCTGTGTTTATATGTGAGTCTTTGTTATAAGTCTTTGTGATAGTAATTTGTTGTAATTTTGAATAGATTTACAAAAGTGTGCCTTTTCCCCCATTTTTTTTCCATCAGTTTACTTTGTTGAAACATTTAAACTCTTGCAGTAGGTTTCAGAGAGACATTGCATGTGTGTTTGATAGACAAACACACACACTGCATTCTGAACCCATTCAGGCTTAAATTTATCCTGAATTAGTTTTTGAAATAATGGAAAGCTGTGTAACAAATATCTGTCCAATGTATGGGTTGCACGCAGTGTTTCATACATATTTGAACAAAAGATGTCTCTGAGTTTTCCCATATTATAAATGTAATCCTGCCGCAATCTGTTCCTCACTCCATCTTCTTATAGAGGTGAGGTTTATTCTTTTTTTTTCTTTAATTTGTCTTGTCCAGCATCATAGCAAGAAGAATGATGGTCTGGCTGCTGGGTTGTGCCAAGCAGATTTGCTTTGCCAAGAGGAGCTTTGTGAGTATAAAAGCTCCTCTTTATAGTTTTAATCCTTTCATGCATGAATTATTAAGAAACAGTACCACATGTTTTTTGCATACAGTAATTTACTTCCAGAGACACATACA
>JBBDHI010000007.1:21730326-21740843 GCA_037177115.1 Craterocephalus stercusmuscarum
ATTATTTTTTCACACCCTGTCTGTCTACAGTTCATCCTCTGTCTGCTGCTTTTCCTTTTCCTTTGTGTGTGTGTGTGCTTGTGTGGAGGGGGAGCAGCAGGGGCAAGACTTATCTTGTCACTTTAAAGATTCATATCCGATTGGATCTCTTGATATTTACCAGGAAACCTGTCTGTGTATTATCCGTATGTCTGGTAGTTTAAGCTTAGTGATGAGGCAAGTACTGTACTTGCGCAGACAGCTGATCCATAAGCAGTGGAGCATGAGCTCCAGCAGTGGTTTCAGCCACTGACTGGAAAGTGACTAGCTTTGATTTTTAACACCCATTTTCACAACTTTTTTTTAAAACAAAGGCTAAGTGGATGAGGTTACACTAGCATCAGTACAGACAGCCTAACAGAGAAGAGTTTAAACACAACAAACAGCTGTCCCCCTGCACAGATTAAGCTATAAAATAGATTCTCCTGTGAATGTCAGAACTCAAATGAATTAAACCCAACGCATTTCAAAGAATCAATGAAGGAAGGAATGAAAAATACCTTATTCTTTTTTTCCCCCACACATTCTCATACTTACAGTGTATATACAGTAGGTGTCCTTGAAGCTTGGGTTATGTTCCTATCAGCTTGGCTGATTGGATTTTCACTCCTGAAATCCAGCAGTGGAGATTCGATAAGCCAATTTGCAAATAGTGATAATACCTTATATGCATTTGATAAACTGTTATGACTTGTGGACAATGGTCTATGTTTTGCTCTGGCATCTTGGCACAGTGCCTCAGTACTGCCAGGTCAGGATTGTTGCGTCCTTTTTTTCAAAAAGAGAGACCAGAGGTTGTGTTCTGATAACAGGGGCACTTCGGGCTTGGCAGGGAGCGACAGAGAAGAATCTGGCAGAGGGTCAAACCTAGGATATAGAAGAAGCAATGCCGTTATTGTTTTGGAGCATTACACCAGATTGCTTTACCCTTACAAAGATACCAGTGGATGAGAAAGTTTGCTCAACAACTTCTGGACTTGGAGGAGGGTTACATCTGACTTCCTTATGGTGTTCGGTGGGAGTTGTTTCAGCTGTTTGGAGTTTGCTCTGTAACAAGCTATTCAGTCCCTGTACAACCAAAGTGATAGTTTGGTTTGCACAAGTAGAGTGCAGTATTACATTCCTGACTGCGCTGTGGTATACTGTGATGAGTGTGTATGAAAGCTGACCCGTGAAGTGTCTGCTACAGCAATGAGCCACTAGCTGTCGGCTGTGAACAAAGCAAAGCAGAGACAGTGAGAGAAAGAGCACTGGAGCTGAAACCAGAGATCGAGCCTGGCCCTTCCCAGCTGGCGGCCCACCACCACTACCTCTGCAACCTCCCTCAAGCCTTCATGTGATCCCCTCTCCAGAAGCCAACCAGTAGAGGAAATGTCAGTCTTCTAGCCAGCCAGGAAACCTCCATGCCCAAACAAGGAGCTTCCTGTCCTGACACAGCTCTTCCTGTGGGCTATGTAAGGACTTTCCTGCCCTCTCCCTCTGTCTGTGTGTCTGTCTCTCTCCCACTCCTTTGGCAGGCAGCCCTTTAGCAAGCTGCCTTAGAGCAATCATTTTTTTCTCTCTTCCAGTTAGGTGTGTATGTGTGTGGGTGTGCACTTCCATTTTATGCTGGCCCATGTGCAGGGAAATAGTGAAGCATGTTCCAACACAATCAAGATATTTAACTTATTTACAGTGCTTTGTAGATTATGTGTTACATCGTGTTTGATTTCTCTCTTTGGGTTTTTTGTATCTTTATAGAATAACTGAGAGGGGATTTTGTACTAGCTCACTGCCTGCATGACTTTTTTTCTTTTTCTTTTTTTTTTTGAGACACACCTTTGACAAACATGGTGGGATAAAGGGAAACACACCAAAATTTTAACAACAACAAATTCACAAATTTCACCAAAGTTTCGTACTTTTACTGGATTAGAACTAAAAGACTTTCTACAGTTTCTCTTTCCTTAAACAAAGTGCCCACAATTTCCAGAAAAAATCTTTTCCTACAAAATCATTGGCCTATGTCATGACCCCACTGTGTCACTCCCCACCCCAGTAGTAGCTATTAATGTAACTCTTCAACTGTGTTGATGTAAAAATCTATTGCATATTATGAGAAATTACCAGATCATCTCATTCCTTTTCGCACTGAATAGAATTTAGACCCATTACAGTGTCTGACAGTGGAAAAGCAACAAGAAAATGAGCTGCAACGTTAGAAGAGAAAGTAGATGATAGATAAAAGATACCAACACTATAGTTTTACCTAGCATTCACACCTTACCATTAGTCCAGCGACAAACCAATTGCTGCAATATATAAAAACCCAGTGCAAAGAAAATCTTTTGAATGAATGGCATGAACTACATTTTGAGTAAAGGTCATGTTTCAACATATCGTTGAAAATATATACAGTTTCATCAGCAGATCGCTTTGCAAGTAATGTAAGGTCTAAATTTGAAATAATAATTTGCATTGAAAACAGCTGGTTTGTTTACATCTGCTTGCTAGCGAGTGACATGGGCAAAGCAAAACTCAGCCAACACGTCACAGGTGAAAACATTTTATAATGCTGTTCTAGAAATGAATAGATGTCACTGTTCCATTAAATGAGTCCAAAATGCAGAGTTTTAAGGTCAAAAAGGTGGATCTTTAAAAATAAAGGGGTGTGTGATGATCGGAAATTGAGATGGGTCAGACACACGAAGATGCAGATGTGCACCAGTTGTTTGTTTTTAACAAATAATAGTGCACATCGACTGGCCTACATTAACAAGGTTTGAGAGTCCTGCCAGATGTTGGTAGAACATCTGTTTTCTCAATTATTCAAAAATGGTTGGTTTACATATTACAGTGCAAACAATACGGCTGCAATATAAATTATGGTCTTTGAATCAATCTCCAACATGAAGTAACACGTTATGAATGAAAAAGAAAGAGAAAAATTTTTTGTCACTGTCACCAAAGCTTATAAATGTCAGAAAACAAGGTGTCCACTTTTAAATCAGTGTCATTGGTAAAACATTATGACAGTCATGTGAAAATACAGGTTTGCAAATGGCTATTCCAGAAATATAACTGAATTGAATAAATAAAAAGAAAAAAACAACTGCTAAGCACAGATGAAGTTGTGTTCACATAGAGAGCAAACTTCTCCAGCATGTGTTACAGCTAGATGTCTGTGTATTGGACATGGCATAACCAGTCATGACACCCAGGTGTTAATCATTGGCCAGATCCACTATTTTCTGTCTTCCCTCCTCAGAGTTGATGTAACTCCCAAGGTAACCTGGACAGGCTTTGCTCAGATAAAGTGAAAAATAGTTGGAGGAAACAGTCTTTTACACCATGCTGAGCTGGCTGCATCACAGAGTTGGTCTGAACTGAAACATCTTGATTAGGCTTAAAATGGAATTATGTGCATGCATGATTCATGGTCCACAGATGACGGAGCATATGTACTTCGCCTGGCTTTATTCTGTTTTACTTATTTATTTTTTCCCCATGCAACCACGAGGCTTACAATTTCCATTTCTGAGTAGAATGTGTATGACATGGCTTTAAAATCATGGTCTCATTTATTCATTTATCTGAGTCCCTGTCCACAGGAGAGACTTTGGAGATAACTGGGATTCTGACCTTCAGTACTATTCTGAACATTTTTTATTTTGTCTCGCAAAAGAGGAAAACAGTATTTGGATAACTCCTCCGCTTGCTTTACAATACGTCAGGCACACAAGCATACTATATTATGATGTCTTTTTCAAAATGTGCAGTTACGGTCCATCGCACAGACAAAAAAATAAAGACAAATCTGCGTCTTGCTACTATGGCAGTATATGACATAGTATTTATCTTGCAGTTGTAGCTAGCCCCGAGTGGTGCATTTAATCTGTAGCACTTTTAAGTGCATTCAGACGTGGGAGTGGGAGCACAGGGTTCCCTCGCTGTATCTGTATCGTTCCCAAAGCACAGAAGCATGCTGATGTTACATTATCTGATTTATGGGAAAAGGGGGACATGTGAGAAGGTTTGCACGGCAGGTTGGCAGATAGATACAGTAGATAGATAGATAGATAGATAGATAGATAGATAGATAGATAGATAGATAGATAGATAGATAGTATATTTTCAACCCATCTTTTGACTGAAGGTATTTGATTTTCCGTCTCTCTCTCTGCCTGTGGCTGATTTATCTGATGAGATATGGACAGAGGGACAATCTAACAAACACAAGTGTTATAAAATCCAGATAAGTGTGAGTGCAGGAAACAAAGTCTGTCAGGACAGAGGGAGGGGACGGCATTTCATCTGGCCTAGATCAGAAGAACTGAGAGTAATCTATCTACTTCTCATCTATGCTGATATAGGCCCACTTCACAAAACTATCAGACCACTATCACAGTTGGCGTGTTTGTAGTTAAGTGCTCATATACCATGAGTAAGTCATCTTGAGTAGAGACCTTGATCGCGACCATTATGTAATGCATTGAACTCCTTTTTTGTTGGGTAAAATGTAGATTACATCAGCACAAAAGCCTAAATGTTGCTTGCTTAGGTGCTGACATAACAAAAAGGAAACTTCAGCTTGATAGTGTTTTTTTAACCAACAAACAAAGCACAAAAGGGGACTTTGTTTAGTCTTTGAAGAGACAGAATCTTTTGCTCCAGTGTAACACAAAGATCTACTGACCTCAAAACACATGTAAGCAGGGGTGGAGGCCATCCTCAAAAATCACAGCTGACACTGAGAAAAAAATTTAAAAGGAGAAGAAGACAAATTGATTGAATTCCAAAGGGCGAGAGTTCCTTTTGATCGGTGCAAATTGATTTTAACAAAGTAGTTAGTAGTCGTTTTGCAAAATGCAGCTGTCTGTGGCATCAAAGCTGTTGGGATTTAGTTTTTGTGGTTTGACAGGACGTCGGCTATGCTGTTACAACACCTTGGAAGGCATCATCTTTATCTCGCGCGCGCACATGCAGAGCAGACACACATATTGCCAAGATGTACTCACACACCCTGACGCACCCATACAGTAACATGAATTCTCTCATATGGCTGCCTGTCTTGTAGCAATTACATGATGTGCGGTAATTGCCAGTCTCTGAAGCGGGCTCTTCAGACACACTTCAAAGGGAGCGGAGCGCGTCCACGGACGCAATTAACAAGATCAACGGAGCCCAGATGAGCTGGCGGGCCCTGCGCTCCTCTCCCCATTGTTCTCATTTTCACTCTCATTAGCGAGTACGCGGTAGGTGGGGGGGGCGGGATGGGTTGGACACCTGCGGAAAAGCGGGAACACACTGGCGCGGAGAGGGAGAGCGACACGGAGGAGCTCACACCAGCGCTGCGCAGGGATACTGTGTGTTAATGATGGTTGTCTAAGCTACTGGAGGGAAGGGCGCAAACAGCCAGCTGTGGGTGTCGAGGCATGCGAGGAAGTGGAGGTGTGTGTCCCTTTGTGTATGTGTTTGAGAGAAAGAGTGTGTGAATGTGAGTGATGCACCTGGGAGAGGATATCACCACGGCAACTGGATTGAGGCTGTCAGTGCACAAGAGAGGCTGCAGCTTCTCCTGCTATTTTTTTTAATTCACGCACACACTCACACGAGACACTCCTAACATGAACACACACACCGCGTCTTGTTTGGCCTGCCCCATGAACATCTCTAGTGACACCTAGAGGACACTGGGCAGAAACAGACAGACAGACGTGCACAGAGACGGAGAGACACCTCTTGGTACTGCTGATATCTCCCTAACACTAAAGTTATTTCTAAATCCAAACCAGCACGGAATTTCATAGATGTCCACTTTTCCCTGGTGAAATTTGTTATTGCCCTTGTTTGTGATAACTGGAGTTGATCCTGAGTATGAGAGACAGTTAATGTGTGTGATGATGAATCACTGTTCATCAAAAACTCCAAAAGATCCCCATCCCTTGCTCATTTGTCTTTATGGTCCAACAGTCCCTCTCCTTCAACCCCCTTAAGATCTGAATATTGCATCTCTGTGGCACCAATTCAATTTCTTCAAGCAATAAAGCAAATGAGTATATATGTGGTACGCTGCAATGCATTTACCACCACCAAAGGGGGGAAGCATTTAACTTCAGTTGTTGTATTCTTTCAAAGTTGGATTTCCTGCTGTCTAGACCACTTTAGTCTTTGTTTTTATTCAAATGCAGCCAGTAGGCTTGTAAAAGCCTATTGGTTAGAGCTTTTAAGAGAGCCTTTCATTTGTTTCTCCTTAATGTTTAATGCTACGAGGCACAGCGGTGCATAAGACTTAGAAATATGGGGGGGAAAGAATACTCAAGCGTGGCACATGTAGCAGCAGCCGGTCAACTTCTATCATGTAGAGATGCATTAAAATACATTACTGCCTTTTCTGCTCCACGGTATCTGAGAAAAAAATGGACCAGAAAGATGAAGGGAAGTATTCACGCTAACCTAACATTTGTCAGCTATATGCACCCATCCACTCTTCACGAGACAGTGTGAAAAAATCTTAAAGCAAAGGTAGTGGTAGAACTTGGAAAGTGTGTCATTTTTCACAATGCTGTTTAATCCACGTTCTACAGGACATGCAGACAACATTAAAACATCAAGTTGTTACTACTCTGTCCAGCCGTCCCAGTCTGCATGCTTTCCATGCCAAACCACAAAAGGACAAAGAGGGAGGGGCAACAGGGACCACTGGCCGGCTGTGACGGAGTTTTAAGAAGAATTTACACCAAAAACAGCCTGGTTTCCTTGTACATGCTATTGTTATTGTCATTTGGCTTTTATAAGCTGGAATGAAACACTGCTTGTGTGAAAACAAGGTATTAAAACTGTTGGATGCGTTTCTTCTTGGCAGTTGGCCTGTGTACGCTAATAAGCTAGCTCTACTTGGCTGCCCGTGATTTGTACAACAAGGCAAGTGCTTTGGAACAAATTGTACCATGAGGCAGAGAGTATACAGTTTGCACTTGTATTCTGGCTGCTGAAAGAAAGCCTTGGCTGTTGTACATGCATGGCTGTGCATTTAGATACATTCACACACATGCAGGTGCATGTTCACACACACCATTAATTCACTTTTGGCTGGTACAGATACATGACATACAGCACAGTTTGGTAAATGTCTGTTTCTGCAGCTTAGCGAGAAAGAGAACACTGTGCGAATGTGTGTTTACGTCTTGACTCCAATGCTGTGAACTTTATTTCACAGTGGCCAGATGGAGATTTAGCATGTGAACATGCACACCGCAGAGATGAAAATACACATAGTGAAAAGGACTAAAAACAGTCTTCCCATTCTAATCAGGACCGACTGACTGTGGCTTTTGCAATGTAGCAAAAATGTCATTCCATTACAAGGTTTTTAAAGCTGTGCAGCTGCACCAACCTGTCCGCTCAAGGCATGAATGCTTAAATTTTCTAACCTGTACAAGTTAAATCAATCATTGTCCCTCATTCATCATGGATGTTTGCATTAGAAAAACAAACATGGATCTTTTGGGCTGTAAAACATCTGCAAAGAAAAAGGAAAAGAAGAAAAACAAAATTCCGTTTAAGTGCTTAAATTATGTAATAGATCGTGAAAATCATAAAGCTTCAAAAGTCCAGACAGCTGTAGAAAAATAAAACTTTTGACCCACATCCCATCTGAAAGTGTTTGTGTATATGTGTAAATGTGTGTGCGCGTGTTATTGTGTTTGTATGTCGATGGGAGTAGCCACGACTGCTAACGGGACCAGGAGGCAGACAGACAGAGAGCGCGCCCCAACTTTTACAAGGACTGTGTAATTATGGTCAACCACACTCCCCAACACCACCTTTATTTATAGGGCTGCAAACACACTGGGGCTCAGAGTGCTTTTCCCTACGCATTCCAGCGCATTGGGACTTTTTGGAGGGGGATGCAAACAAACGATATTTTAAGTTTAGTGTAAGACTTTATGTTTGTGTTGTGTATGCATGTGTGTTTTTGTGTTCAGACAGATTCAATTTGTGAAACACAAGTGAGATGTAGCATTTCTAAAATCCCATGGTCAAGGAAAAGTCTGCCAGTTGTGTCACTATAAGGTCCATTCATCCGGTCTCGCAAGAGTTTCGCTGCCTGTTCTCTGACACTGGAGATAACTTTGATCAAGATGGAGAGTAACTCATGCTAACTAATTCAGACAGAGCTCATCAAAGAAACATGACATTGAGGTTTGGTCAGAATCAATAGGGACAGATGGCCCCTGGTCACAAAGCTCTGAGGACAGCAGGCCCATTCGCCCTGTAGCCTTTAGGCGTTCTCCACAGTAGCAGAAGCCAGCTGTCACCTTGGTGATGCAGCAGAGCAGAAGTGAACATACAGGAGTTAACGTGAAGAGAAAAGAAGAGACACTGGAATGTGAACTGGTAGCTTGCCGTTTTTTCATTGGCTCACTGAGAGCAGTTCCAGTTCAGCCTCTCTTTCTCGTTTGCTTTGAGCTAGTGGAGCACATCTGCTGCACAACTGAAGGAAATGTAAAATGTTCAGGATATCCTGTTGCAATGAAACTCCAGGTTGAATGAAAGAGAGCGGCGTATGTTGCAGGAGGGGGGAGCTCAAGTGTAATGCCTGTCCGTGGACACATGACACAGAGTGGTGACGAGGCTGGGTGGCAGTTATAGGAACACATGAGCAGGTACTGTGTATAATGTGTGTGTGCATGTGTGCGATACTGTGGGGAGTTCAGAGGACTCATATTGAGTGCAGGTGTGCAATGAGAGACCAATATGGGGGGTGAGGTTATAAGATGTGAACCGGGAAAATTAGGGGCTTTGATGAAAACCAAAGATGTCTGTGATTATACTGTATGTGTTCATGCCTGGGTGACATAAGTGTGACTGCAGCAACCTCAGGTGTTGTACTTTCATTTATCTACAACTGCAAATCAGAAAGTTGGAAAAGTAGGAAAAACTCTACCTGCAAAGAAAATCTGAGATTCTTGTGATGCTCATGAGTTATTATAATTTTTACTTTACTGGATTCGGTTTGAATGAAACATATTTCATGTTTTGTTGATATATCATATATAAGTTGTGCTTCATTTAGGGTCAGAAATTAAGTTCATTTTAAAAAGGTGATGCAAACTAACTGTGATCATGACTTGGTAAGCATCATCCATAAAAGGTCTTTGAGAGGAAAAATTGAACAGAAGATCTTGAGATTGTTAACAAATGTGTACGAAAATAATTAAACTGGTGATGGAGGTCTATGGGAATGGGCATTCTTCCTTGATTGTCTTCCACCTATGTGAACTGTTCCTCAGTTTTTTTCTTCCAACACATAGCGTCAGTATAGATACTGTACATAGAAAGACAGACAGACAGAGAGACAGATACAGTAGACAGACATGCAGAAAGATGGACAGACTTTTATTCATCCCAAAACTGGGATAGTTGGGGTTGCAGCAGGCTCGGGGCAGACTATTATTAATATCAGATCAAAATAAAAAAAACATATATACAGTAAATAAAATAGATAACAGAAGATACAGATTATAAATTAATCAATAAAACCAAGTACAAAAATCTAAATGCTCTATATACAAATCAACAGATTAAGAGAGAATAGAAGCAGTATAGAAATAAGATATACAAGTACAACGTTTTATATGAGGAAAAACAAATTAATTAAAAAAATATTGTGCAAATCCGATAGCCAATAAAAACTTGGATAGTAAAGCCCGTCGACTGCCTGGGCTTTTCCCAGTCTACTAGAGGTGAATTATTGAACATAGTGATGGAATGTGGCAGGAGAGATTTCCTGCATCTTTCTGTGCGACAGCAAAGCTGTCTCAGTCTGTTAGAGAAGCCTCGCTGTCTGACCAGTTTGTGGTGGAGAGTACAGTCCAGCTTATCCACGAAGGAAACCAATCTGTTCAAAGACTTTACTGCTTTTCTTAATAATTGTTCCCACAAAATAATTTATGAAAATACCAATACATTGAAAAACTATTTAATTTAGTTATAGGTTAGCTGATAAGTGAATGTTGTAAGTTAGAATAGATAGTATTAAACATTTTCTCTTTGAATTACAAGTGCTAAGTAATTCCACATATTAAACAAGTAATTATTGATTTATTGGAGCTTTTTCTACTTCTGAATGATAAAAAAAAGACTGGGGAAGGGGGTGATTGGCCTAGGATATGACCAACATTATCATAAAAAAAATACAGTAATGCTGAGTCGGTAAGGTGTCAAAATGATCCCAGCTGGTGGTTCAAGGGGGTATTGAAACATTGGTGGTTCTACTGTTAAAAGAAAAATTCCTGGATTCAGACACTGATCAGGATCAACCCCAAGATCTAATCATCTGTCGCTTATACCATTTCTGATATTTCCTGAAAATGTCATCAAAATCCATTCATAACGTTCTGAGTTATGTTGTTGACAGACAGATGGTCGGATGGATAGACAAACGTACACTGGTGGTAACATAACAGCTGCGCCTTGGCAAGTCAAGGAAATTG
>JBBDHI010000007.1:21755688-21769480 GCA_037177115.1 Craterocephalus stercusmuscarum
GATAGATAGATAGATAGATAGATAGATAGATAGATAGATAGATAGATAGATAGATAGATAGATAGATAGATAGATGAGGATCATAAAGGGAATTTTGTGTGGATGTGTGTGTGCATAAGAGTGTGAGAGTGACAGCAAAGAGCCTTATTCCCCATTAATAACAGCCACTAATCCCCTGATGTGATTACCTCTCCCTCTCTCCCCCTCCATTCTATCATCTCTCCCTCCATCCTTCTGCACTCTTTCCTCCATTCAACAGTGCCAGCCACTTGTCTTCCATGGCAGAGCTCAGCTTGTCCAATCCCCTGAACAGATCCAAGAGTTCCACTGTGTTCAGCTGCCAGGACGATGGAGATCTTCCAATTTGACGCCTCTCCTTACTAGAACTTGCCCCTGGGCAGGTGTCTAAAAAAGCAAAAGTCAGTGGCGTTAGCAGAGAGAAAGCAGTAAATTTA
The DNA here is from genome assembly GCA_037177115.1 of Craterocephalus stercusmuscarum. Classification (NCBI taxonomy): domain Eukaryota; kingdom Metazoa; phylum Chordata; class Actinopteri; order Atheriniformes; family Atherinidae; genus Craterocephalus; species Craterocephalus stercusmuscarum. The sequence continues at coordinate 21,756,144 of JBBDHI010000007.1, forward strand.
AACAGATTAAGACCCATGCCTCTGTTCAAAGCTCTGACACTTAATGCTGCCTGAATGAGAGGTGACGTGTGATATGAATCGTACAAGATATGGTTTTGGATGTTCAAACGTTTATGGAAATATCTGCAAGCATTAAGGATTATGGGTGTGCAAAGAGAAGCAACAAGCATGTCAGTATAGCTATTTCTGTCCTCAATGACTGGCTGCCAAATGCAATTTCTTTTCAGCCTTTGATGAACTCGCTACATCAACCTAAAGTCTTGTGTGTTTCTATGGAAACTTAGACTTCCGAGAAGCTTGAAATTTGCCACTTAGCTCAAGATCTGCTAAGTAGTAACATGTTAAAAGTCTTTCCATTGTTTTAAGTTCATGTGTGACTGGTTGAAACTAAAAAACCTAATTCCACAACTACATTTTTTTTCAGTTATTCATAGAAGGATCGTGAAACCTGGTCCATGAGGTAAAACATGTGAAAGACTCAGGTAGAAGACAGCCTAAGAAACATTAACCATGCAGACACATCGTGCATCGTCTCCTGTGCAACATCCAAACGTTTGTTGGTAGTTAACCTCAATTTTCTTCCTTTTACATTCCATTTTGATCTTTGGATGACTCTCAGTTTTCCTGCATTGAGTGTCATGCTTTTCTCACACTCTCAAGCAACACATTCCTTTTCTCAAGCCATGAAAAACAAATTGATTATGTAAAAAGAGAGAGAGAGATACCGCGCATAGAAACAGGAGCACGGCGTAGCAACGGCGAGGTTTTCAGACCAATTGGGAGAAAAATGACACATATTCTCCACAAATGTCCACTGGTTCATTCACTGAATATCTGTGACCTGAGCTGTATGGAAGCTGTAAAGCTAACCTATCAGAACTGGTCTTCAAATGTCTTTTTATCATAATTCATAATAATTCATCATCTCTTTTTTCAACCTATTAGGAATTTGTATAAAAAATCTCAAATTGTAGATGTATCTTGTTTCCAAATACCTTTCAGCGTGCTCAAACTCTCGTCACACAAAAGCACACACACAGCTGCGTTGATAGGCCCCATAAGGTACAGGGCAGTATAACATTGTTGTTAGTTTACTTGGTCTACCTGCTGATGTATCCATGGCAACTGTTATGTCTGACCTTCATGCAAGTGCACTGCCTTCCATCTGGCTCAGGTTGGCTGATCGGATCACATACATACACACTTAAATGCACCAATCTTAGATCAATAATTCATCTTCCTTCACAGCTCAGTCTGTTATCGGTTACTGTAATTTCTTTTAATTTTATCCAGCTCACACAAAGGTTTTGGTCTTAATTCAGGACTGCTACTTTGCCTTGTTTTCATTGTCACTCTGACAGGCATGTTATAGCTCTAACAAGATGAAAAGTTCCCTTTGAGCTGCTGTAGTTTGCAGGGGGCTCGAAGACTTGAATCAATTAGTGGCTCTTTCATCAGCAAATAGGCCGTACCTCAGCTCACTCTTTTGTGTTCCACCTCAACTCCATGCCCCTTTTATTTCAGTCCTGTTCAATACTCTCATCTGCTCTGTTCTTCTCAACTTCATAAGGCGCTTCAGAAGGGCCAACATCTGGCTGTTCCTTGAGCCCAGGACCATGCATCCGTTCCGGGGCAACGAGGCCTGCAGATCAGCCCCTCCTGTGGAGCGAAGTCTTTGGTGTATGCGGTACCATTCAGAGTCTCCATTTCCTGAATGTTAGTGCCTTGATGTGGCCAGAACCACAGTGCATGATTTATTACAGTACTCTGTCCCCACTGCTGGTACTGCTGTTATTATTACCATGCACTCCCTCCTCCATCCTCAATCTCCCACCTGCAGTTTCACACTCAGCAGACGCAGCTCTGTACAGCTTATGTAAAATCTACTGTGCTGCTCCCTTAATGGATATTTGGTCATAGATGCTTTAAAGAGGACTGGTAACCATGCTGTGAACATGGTGACAAAGCTGTTGGGCCAATGAGACAGATTGTAAATTGACTACAGGTCCGCAAGATCAGCTGTTTTCATTTGTGGGCCAACCCCCATCCCTTGTGAATTGACTTCTGGTTTGTTGCTTTGTGTGGGCTACTGGTGGCAGCCATGGCATAAGGAGAGCTGGTAAAGGTGGGGGTTGAGGTGGCAGGGGGGTTAATTGGTTTTTGGCTGTGTGGCCAATCAAAGAGACCTCATCAAAGTCATCAAACCAGTGCTACCCACAACCTTCCTTGCCTCTTTTCTTCTGTTTTTGCAAGTGCCACACAGTGTAATCAGCAGGACATGAGTGGAGAGGAAGATGGATGAAAAAGTTGGAGATGGAGGAAAGCACCAAGACAGGAACAGGCGCTGTAAGCAAAACCAGAGTGAGGAGGCAGAGAAAAGTGGAAAGACAGCAAGGCGAGGCCGGAGTCCATAGATCAGAGGAAGCCCAGATTGGAGGGATGTGGTCAAGTTGTGTTTACAGCCATGGTCACAAAGTTTACAGGGATTTTACATGCTTGTAACTTTGAGTTTGTGATGAAGTATCTCAGCAATACAACAATCAAACAATATTTACACTACTGAAGACAATTAGTCTATTTCTCTGGAACACTTCAGTTTGTATAGTTAGAAACAACAAAAACAATTGGGCTGCCATCAGTGGCTATGTTCAGGGACATTTTCTTAGAGACATAAACAAACTAAAAAGGAAGTGGAAGTATTTTTTTAAACATCCATTCATTGTGCTTTGTGGTTCCCACAGCGACAAGTGGCTTAGTTATACCCCCTGTGATCCCCTATTAGCGGGAGACTCCCTCACAGGCAGCTGCCTCAAAGCTCCACAGAGGTATCAGATCTCCTCCTCTTCCTCCTCTCCTTAATTAGGACAATTAAGAGATTTACAGGACAGATGGATGGAAATCCAGCTGGCTTCAGTGCGCGCCCCAGAGGACTGAGGATATCATAGTGAGTCGATAAGAATCATATCAACAGACTTCTGGTACTCTGCTGCCCTCTGGTGGTTTAAGGAAGACATGGCCGGTTGATTTTCACAAATTTACATTAAAAAACATATTTTAAAAATTATTGGTGGCTTTCATTACAAGTAATACTATGTTGCGTACAGCTCAAAAACACGTTTCAGGGTGTGCTACACCTTTAAGTTTCAATTTCACGTGATGAGTTATGGTCAGCTCATTTTCATTTGTTTTAATAGCATGCCTTTGACCCAGATCTTGTCTGCAAATATCTACCAAATAGATAAGCATCTACAAGCACGCACAATTGTCAAGATGAAGCCCCACCACCACCTGCACCACTGGTACGATGAGGTGTTTAGATACTTTTTCTCGGTTGTTCATTGAAGAACTATGGAATTATACACTGTTTGTAGTCACATCAGGGTGTATTGCTTCAGCACATGGGTCACACCTTGAACTTTGTGAGTAACTGCTCTGCATCATGCTCTCACTCTATGAGAAAAAGAAACTTTTATGAAGCTGAGCTTGGTCTCTTGGTCTCCTCCAAGAAAATCTCTTTGGTTCCTAAACAATGTTAAACTACTAGAATTTATTTAAGTTTATCCACAAAAAAATGACATCACCATAGATAGAAATCCCACAGATGTTTATTAGCAGAAGTTGAAATAATTGCAATGCTGTGGTACGTACCTTTCTACCTATGAACTACTGATGGTTATGAAAAGTGTCACTAATATGAATACAAGATTGAAATCTGCATGCAGTGTATAACATTGTAGTATATAACATATGAAAACTCTAAACTACATCTTTATGTGAGCAGCTTTGATGAGTGTTTGCAGAGTAGAGGTTACTTTCTCTGCTTTGTTCATTTACATCACATGAAGAGAAGCTGTTTTAGAAAATGAGGTTTCTTTCCTCTATCAAAAGGGGAAAAAAACAATCTTTTCTAGTATATTTTTTCATAAGATAAAGAAGTACCGCTCTTCTCAGTTTTCCCATCACTCCACTGGATTAAATGCAGAATAATTCACAGTTTCACAGCTCTTGTAGTGACTCAGCACCTCTATAACGTATCGCTCCATTGGTCAGCCACCTGTAGACATGAGAGGGCAGTTGTCCATTGTTGTGTTTAAAGTGGTTGATATTATTTATTGTCTAAATCAACAAGTCAAACATTGTGAACTCACATGGTCAGGCTGGACTTTTTCTGTTTCATTCCTGCAAAGGGAAACAAGGATCAAATGAAGGAATATTTTATTGGGTTTCATTATGAGGCAGTGCTGCAGGGGAAAGACTCACGTAAAAGCTGCCAGGTTACCACAGCACCAGTCAAGACCACCAGCACCACTGGCACAACAATGGCAGCTGGGTGAACACCATGACTCCCCTCAGTAGGCACCTAGCAGAGAGGATGTACTGTATGCAGCTAAAGATAATCTCATCCAACTCCTACCATAGAAAAAATGCTTGGGCTTCATGTGGTGAAATTATGAAGTAGACACTTTATCACAGATAATAATACAGAATATCCAAACTGTTGTTAAGGGCTGGTCGCAGTTTGATACTTACATCTGTATCAGTTGATATGGTGGCAATGAGACTGTCCCCGCGATGACCTGTAAGGAACACCCATGTGAGAAATAAAGCAGAAGGAAGTTCTTAAAGTGGTGCCATTTATAAAACAGCTGAACAAGCTAAAATGTAATTCTTATTAAAATGAAAAATCTGAGACGCGGTTGCCTGAGATACTGGGATTGTTTTGAAAATATAGATCGATGAAGAAAATGTATACAGAAAAATATTCTCACTAATTTTTCACATTGTTCCAAAATGAGAGGTGTGATTGACTGAAACAGTTTAATTTCCTTGCATGTAAGTTTGATAAGTTCTTTCAAGTTAATTTCTGACTAACAATAACAAATGACAGATGTTTAAGGAATCAAAGGTTACTGAAATCATCCATTTTAAGTCCTGCTCAGCCTGGTGAGTAACAGAAACATGCAACTGAGACAGACAAATAAGAAACAAGCACCTGCTTCTCCAGTGGTGACTGTGACGATATTGCTCGCTTTACTGGTACTCAGACTGTTCCTGGCGAACATGCGGATGTTGTATGTTGAAGGATTTATCTCTATTATTGTGGCCTCTGTCTGGTTAGGGCCAAAGTCTACAACATTCTTTGTCAAATCCCATGAAGCTGTGAAGAAATAAATATATATTATTGCATAATTTCACCAAAAGTTAAATGGATCAACAATGTAACCCTTGTATCGAAGTTACCTCTTACCATTGGCTGCTTTATACTCTAAATAGTAGCCAGTGATGGGGCTGTCGCCTTCAAACCCAGGAGTCCACATGAGAGAAATTGTATTGTCTTTCACTTCCTTCACCTCAACTACTGGTGGATCCGGAGATACTAGGAGAGAAAGAGCCACGCATCTAGCCAATGACATTTCAGATATGGCTTAGTTTACTTTTTATAACAATGAACATGTTTCTTCTCCTAAATGTAACCTTGTAGCGGTAAAGCATGGATCCTCTACCACAGGGGTGTCAAATATATGGCCCAGGGGCCCAAACTGGCCTGCCAGAGGGTCCATCTGGCCCGCTAGATAAAAGTTACTCTGAGCATAATGTCAAAGATGGGATTCATTTTTTAAATTCCAGATACCTGTGATCAAATTTTTTGTGACTGTTTTGGATCTTTTGTGATCTGTAAGTTGTGACTTGTTTGTAATTTTGTCAACTTTAATACAAAAAAAAATCAATATTTTATACATCAAACTGTTTAAATACATTTTAAATGTAAAAGTAAGAGAATTCATCTTATTTTATATTTTATACATTATGTGGATACATTTTATTTTTTAATATGACACAAAATATATAAATTAATATAATTGTAAATGTGTAACTGAGGCAAAATAATCCTTAAACTGCATTCATTTTCTTTAAAAAAATGTTTTAAAATTATTTTTCTATAAAGTTAGTCCACTGAATAAAAAATTCTTGATAATATTGTACATCTTTGTACTAAAACAGAGATAAATATGGAGTTTCTATTTCAAATTATTATGCTTTTATTTTACTGATACGGCCCACATCAGATCAATTTGCTCTGCTTGTGGCCCCTGAACTAAATTGAATTTGACCCCCTTGTTCTACTGCGTGCTTAAACAAAGTAGTGTTAATGTCCTCTTTCATTGGTTGCAAACAGTTTGAGTCAGAATTTAGTTGATGGAAATCACAACAATCATTAAGTCTGTGAAGAAAGGGTTGTTTTCACTTTGAGTTTCACAAGAAGCTACGTGTAAAACACACCAAGTACCTGATGCAATGCTTGTGACTATTATGGTGGCGGCTTCTTCCCAGTATGTGGATGCAGAAATGGTCTCAGCGGCTGAAGTTGTATAAACTTGGGAAGAGTAGAAAAATCATTCCTGTCAAGATTAACTTATTTATTTGTTTACAGCTCTCCATATTTTAGCTGAATGTCACCTTAACCAACGCAGTACCACAAACCTGAAGTGAGACTTGTGTCTGTAGTAGATGTGGAAGAAGAAGTTGTCGGCACTGTTGTTTTGGGTACTTAAAAAAAAACGGAAAATACACCAAAAAAAGAATGAAAATACCTGTACCCTGCGAATCAATAATTTTTTTTTAAAAACATGTTTTGTTTGACAACCTACCTTCTTCCAGAGTAGAGCAGAGAGGTGCAGTGGAGGCAGGGCCTATCCCTGCCGTTGTTTTAGCCTGTACGAGCACTCCATACTTGGTGGATGGTTTCAGGTTCTTCAGAGTGACTCGCTCTATCTCCCCTGTGACTGGAACGCTGAGATGTTGCCACCGGTGAAACTGTTTACCTACAGGATCATACTCTCTGTAGCTAATGCTGTAACTCCGCAGAACTCCATTCCTGAGATCAGCCTTCGGAGGCTAGTCAAGACAAGACAATCTTTGTCAACAAATATCACACGTTGATGACTTATGACAATCAATTTCTGACTTTACCTTCCAAGAAACTCTGATACTGCGAGAACTGAGGGCCTCAAGTTCCATATCCAGAGGTGGGCCCTCTGGTGCTGCAGGTAAGTCAAACTTTAAGGCGGCTTCTCACCACAATTATAAGTTTCTATTGAGCATGACATCATTTTAAAAAATGTCTTAATGAAGAAGTGCTGCTGAATCTACCTGCTTCTTTTGTTGTGAGTGTCAGGACATTGCTGGGATCACTCATTCCCACACTGTTGACAGCAAACATGCGAATGTTGTAGGTCTTGGATGGACGCAAATCCATTAAAGTCACCTGAGTCAGCTGAGGTTGAGACACATCAGTTCTTATGGCAGTATCCCAGAGTGCTGCGCAAAAAGAATTCATAGATAAGATCCAGATTGCATCATCAACAATACACATCTTATAAGATTTAATAAGGTTTTAAGTATCCTAATTCTTTGAGGATAACTGGGATAATTTTGCTTATGCTTACTATATTTGTTTTTAAGATCAATTATGTATCCTGTAATGGGTCTGCCGCCATCAAAAGCAGGAGTCCAGCGAACTGTCACGGTTCTTTCCTTTACCTCTCTTGCCTCTACCCTCAGTGGAGCTGGACGCACTAAACACACAGAAAAAATGTTTATTAGAGCAAAATTATAGTGTTTTTAAACTCTTGAATATAAGTATTTTAATACTTTATCTATATTAGCATATTAGCATACAAATACTAATAAAGTAGCCAACCTGCATTGACTGTAAGAGTCAGTTGATGTTTCTGATCATTGAACCAGCCTGGTATGTCCACACGACAGCCATAAGTGCCCGAGTCCCCCTCCTCCACCTGCCTGATGGTCAGCGACACATCACCCTCACCGAGATCACCCATGAGCAGGTAGCGTTCTGACAGCCTGCTGATCACTGATGTCCCGTCTGACTTGAGCACCTCGTTAGCACAGCCACTGTTGGGTATGGCCCCTCGACCCCAGCACACTGCCAGCCGACCGTAGTACTGAGCGTCGTAGCTGCACCTTAAAGTAACATCTGTACCCACTGTGGCAATAACATGGTCTGCCGACACACAACCTGAAAAAGCGTTGGAAGATATTTGGGAAATTCCATTCATTAATTTTTAAGTGATATGAATCATGACTGCATGAAGCATGACTGTCTTACCTGTGAGTAGAGAAATGAGACAAGAAAAAGCAACGTGGCTGTCTAGAAGGATCATCTTAAAACTTGTGAAAGTCGTTCATCTGCTCACTAACTCTGAACTGACCACAGCATGGTTTAAGCTCTGAAATCTCTCAAAATCACATGATGCTGTCCTTGATGCTAACACACACCCACACACACACGCGCGCACACATATCTTCTGCTGGCATAAGAGGAATGCAGAAAAGTGTTGTTTCCTTTTGTGTGGTTTTGGTTCCTCCTGCCAGAAAATTGTTTCATTTAGATGATTGGAGAGAATCAGGGATATCAACACAGCACTTCCACCTCTGTTGTTTGTTCCGTGGATGTATGTCTCTGAGCATCAACATATCCTGCTGCTTTTTATCAGAGCTAAAAAAATTATTTAATTGATAACGTTAGATGGATGTAGATTAAACAAATTAACACAATTTCAGAATCAGAAGGCTTTAGTGTTATTGCATGATTAAATACACAAAAATTTTGATGCTTGTCCTGGTAGTGCTAAAACACATTCAACATCTCAGCATTGAAGCATCATGTTTGATACATTCTACATGTTATCACACTCCTCTAATGTAACACTAATAAAAAATAGAAAGTCCAGTTTACTCAAGGGCCATGGACTTTTTTATACTTCTTGGACTGCTGAGTAAACAGTTGGGTCTGCTCAGTGTTTAGTAACACAGGAGAGAACTTCCTCTATGGCCACTTCTCATAAAACATGTGCAATGCAAAGCTTAAAAGTTTCAAAGCTCAGCTGGGTTTTCTTTCTGTTTCTTCTTTTTTTTTTTTCATTGTGAACTTTTGTAAAATTGAATGAAGAAAATCAGTTGTCGCATTTTTGAAAGTAACAAAAGAAATAAAAATGATTGATCGGTTTTGAGCCATTATCACTGTTGAATATAGACACGCATTAACCAAATCAAACTTTATTTATAAAGCACATTTCGTGCATCACAGCAGCAAGTGGTTTAAGTAAAAAAAACAACTGTTTTTGCCTGTTAAAAACAGAAGGAATCACACACCCGAGTTCATCCTACACAAATGAAAGCACATACAGTCATAAACTAATTAATTTATTAAGAAAAGTCTAAATTCTTGATAGTATTGTAATTAGAATAATTGGAGACTGAAAAAAAGTCATAACTTTGCCAAATTATAATTTAGCAAAATAAGATGTTAAAAAGCAAAAATCAAAAAACAGTCCTGGACCAATAACAGCACTTGTCGGCCAAAAAACCTGCCAACAGGTGTAGAAGTCTGATCGAGAGTTACAGATTGCAGTAATCGTCTCAAAGGATTGCTCAACAAAATAATAGCTCATAGTATTTCATAATATTTTTAAACTTTTTTTAGAAAATATTTCTGTTGAACCACAATTCAAAACGAACGTCATGATTTTCATGCATTTTCTAATAATCACTTTTGTCAATTCCACCTTATTTCAGTCAGTCTTTAATAGAAGGGCATGAATAAATGTGTTTACCACTGGACCTACTGGTGGCTGTAGTTCAGGAGAAAGAGCAGTCGTCTACCAAACACAGAGCTGGTGGTTCAGTTCAAGGCTTCCTCTCTGACTCTCTCACTCTGACCTCTCTGGCCTTTGGGCAACACACTGAACCCGTTGCCTCCTGATGTGCCTCTCAGGATATGAAAGTGTGTAGAAGCAGAGTGGCATGTCAATGCACTTTGAGTGGTCAACATGATTAGAATAGAGCTGTACAAGTGCAGTCCATATACCCATATACCTAATCATGCTCTCTTTCTCTCTAACACACACACACGCACACACACAAACACACACACAAACTAAACAGACACAGAGCCCCAACCCTCCACATCACTCTAAAACAATTGGTCAAAAAAATAACAGTAAAAACGAACACAAATGACCCAGGTGAACCAGATAAGGGAATAACCAAGAGGTCCAACCACATCAAGTGCCATCCCACCAAAGAGGTTGCCACCATGGGAGCCACCAGGTCAGGGCCAAACACTATCAAAGCAACAACCATGTAGTCAGAGGGGGGAAAGGTCCTAAACAGTGGAGAGAAAAAATAAATAAAAACTAAGATCACATCAATCTAAAAACAGTAGTAACAAAATAAACACAACATGTATAGAAATATAAAGAAGTATATAAAAGTCCATCCACTTGGTTAAAATAGATCAATAATAAAATCAGAAATAATCATTAAAGCTATTAGCTGCTAGCAGTTTCAAAATAAATAAATAAGCAAGTAAATAAATACAAAATTTAATAACTAAGTAAAGGATGAAAATCCAAGTAAGTAAATGAAATAAGAATTAAGGACGAGCTGAAAAGGTAGGTCTTGAGTCTCTTTTTAAAAGAATCAACAGTCTATGGAGCTCTGAGGCCCCCAGGCAGGCTCTTCCTGCAGGTGGGGCCCATAATGATGGAACGAGGTCCCGCCGAAGGTCTTGGTTTGAACTTTGGCGATAATTAAATGGCCAGCACCAGAGCACTGCAGGGTCTGCAAGGGCTCATCATTTGAAGGTGGTCCAATGAATAAGAAGGCCAAAGACCATTAAGACACTTAAAAACTACTAATAAAAAAATTAAAAATACCAAAAGTCATAATATTCATAACTACTACTTGAACTGTATTGAAAAGAAAAGGTTTTTTTCTATTACAGAGGAGACACTGTTGTGTTTCTGTATGAAAACAGAAAGTGATAAAGAATAAATTATAAAAAGGGAAACTCATTGTCAGAATTTTTTCACACATCCTCATTAGGCCCCCACAGTTATTCATAGGTCAACAAAAGATTCAATAACTTAACCTGCTTTGGAAAATATAGAAAACATCACAAATGGCTAAATAAATGATACATAGGCAAAATAAAGAAAATCTAAATTAAATAAATAATCCATCCGACATAACACAAGATAAATCATTTTACAAATGATGACTCAAAGTTCACTTTTAAAAAAACTTTAATCCAATTACACAGTGGTTTCAACTTCAGTTTTTCCAAATTACAAATGCTGTCCTCACATAAATCTGCTTCTGACAGTAATAAACCAGGAACATCTGTACTTATGATTTATGTTCCCCATGTTAGAGGGTTATAAAATATTCCAGGTTGGAATTTAGGAAAAGATGAAGATTATGCAGAAATGTGCTCATTGCTATACATACAGTAAATAACCTAAGATGAATGAGTGAATTATTGTTTTGTACAATTGCCTGAGGCTCCCTTGTACTAGACACAAGGCAAAAAGACACACCGATCTTTAGATGTTAAAAGATTTTTATTTTATGGGCAAAAACGCTCAAAGGATAGCAAACTAAAAAGGCAGATTAACCAAAGTACCTGCATTATACTTTTAGACAATATTGAAAATGTGTGTTTGCTTAAAGGCTGAGGGTTGTTTCACGTTCCTAGACTGCTGAGTAAACATGTAGGTCTGCTGAGCAAAGAATAGCTCAGCTCAGAGCTTCCTCTTTAACAGCTCCCACGCATGTGTTGTCACTCCTTCAATTTTAGATCATTAAACTCCATTCTGGTATTCATAACAAGCATCAGGTGCATTTATTGACTTTTAGTCATACATGTCATGTGATAAGTAGAGTCTTTCATATGACAAAAACAGACATCTTTTAAAAAGCTGGCATAATAAGCCATCAGCTATTTTCTTAAAAATACACACAGAAACAAGGTTAACAATTTCCTGACTTTTCCCACATCTGTTATGAAATATAACATCATGTGCAAACAAACAAAGGCTCATTTTGCATTTTTCTTCCATCTGTTACAGGAAAGATGCCCTCAACGTTTATAAACGGATGAAGCCTTTGTTGAGGTTCCCTTTAGAAAGATTTACAGGGGAAAGACGAGCCGTGTTGGGGTGACACAGTTAAATAAACAAAAAGGAAAATAGTAATGATAATGATTAAATAAAACCACATAAAAAGAGAAGAAGACCCAAATTATTTCTCTTAATTACTTTTGTTTTTAAATATTTACAATCGATTTGGATGAAATCATCGATCTATAATCATAAAGTCAACAAAACAGGCTATGAAAAGTGTCCAAAATGTGTTTTTATTCATTTTTCACCGGAAGCTTCCTCCTCTTAATGCATAGCTTTTCAGTGCTGAGGTGTAAATGGTTATCTCATATCTTTTAAAAACAAATTCATATCTATCAATTTTTCTGACTTTTGAAAGACGATTCTCACGATGTCCACCAGAGGGCGGTGTGACCTCAAGTATCAACATACACCCTCCCTGAGCTTTTCTTAGCAGGCACATGAAGAGAAAAATCAAAGCGCAAAGTATTCATCTCTAGTATATTTTCCAGTGTCGTCTAAACATAAGCCGCTTGCGTGAGAAATTGGGTCGGTTTTGTTCTCTTATTTATTAGATTTTAAGTAGCTGATGGAAAGATAAGAAGAGAGAGGGATGCATCATGTTTGGCAACCACTTGTTCCACTTGTTCCTTCTTTTATCTCCTTTTAATTCTGAACATCATTTAATTATCGTGGTGCTTCATAAATATTCTCAGTGGCCAAGGTGTCGGGATGCTGAACCTTTCTCCTTGAAAGAGTAGTCCTCCCTGCATTAGAGAAACGCAGTTATTCGACCTTTTCTTTTTCGTCTTAGGGAAGGAGATTAGTGTAAAGGATGATAGATGAGTCGCAGACTTTAATCCACTGCACACTTACGAATGACATGAACGAGGATTACGATCACAGTGAGGCAGAAAATAGCTGCCACCCTGCCAATGTTTCCCACTCCCGGGAAGACGTTGCTTGTTTCCTGTAACACAAAATGAACTCTATCATAAGAGACTGTGATAATTATCAAAGGCAAACACTTTTAATATTTTTGAATAAAAAGTCTGTTATTCAATTTCAAAAATTTGTATTTGAAATTGTAAATCTTTGACTTCCATTTCTACACTCCAATTTCCAAACTAATTATTTATTTTTCTAAATTTTTCATAACGTTTTGTATCTAAAGCCATAAAAGTATTTTTTTTTTTAGAAAATCCCTGTAAAACTACATAATTCATCATTAACTAGGGATACATGTCTCTTCATTTATTAATGGTTTGCATACAGTTAATTTTCATGAGATTTAAAGGGAACGTATCATGCAAAATCCACTTTTTTAAGCCCTTAAATACCTGTTTTTGTCTTTTTCGAGCGTTCCGG
>JBBDHI010000007.1:21771254-21785483 GCA_037177115.1 Craterocephalus stercusmuscarum
CTTTTTCTTTTTTAGATTTGGTAGTACAGCGTCAACAGCTATTTTTAACACTTGTGGTTATGTTTAAGCATTTGCAGCAAAATATTTAAGGAAGGTCTGTCTTTGTTTTTAAATCTTGCAAAGAGGGAGCCAGGATATAAACATAGATTTTCAGGTGGAAAATGTCAACGTTTTGTGTGGCTATCATTTAACCCAATAACATTTTGCAGTTCATAAGGAAATAAATAAACCCTAAAGTTGTCAAGTCCTGTTAATCGAATTAAACTTGTAACTTTTCTTTGCTGGAGAAGTAGTCTTGTTATGTGACTTTTCAGATTGGAGCCACTGTAAATCTGCTGTGAGAATAAAGGTTTAAAAATGGCATTCAGAGAAGAAAAACAGGTCTAAGGCCAAAGTGCAGGCACTAACAAATCTATGGCTGAGTGACTTTAGCTGATGTCTGATAAAACTGGGAACAAACAGAATAGGAGAAGTGGGACTAGTGAGGTCAGTCTGTGTCATATTTAGAAGTCATAAAAAAGAGATTGGTATTGCTGCACTCAGCTCCATTTTTAAACCAGCAACACACACACCGGGTTTCTGGCTTGAAGAAGGATGGCTACACAAATAGAGTGTATACATCCTCTTCATCCTTGTGAATGTGAGGTTTCCTGAAGTGATCAATCATAGCAGGCATTTGAAAGGTTGTATGAGTTTTCAATTTTCATGACCAAAGAAAAAACCCTTACTTCTGGAGAAAACATGCTGATGTGTCAAAAAGCTTCATATTCCATCAAACGACCTTCATTTCCGAATATGTTTAACTAAGGAGATGCAAGTCATCTGCTGGGAGATATGTGAGATGTCTATATGATGTAATTACCAAGTGCGTATATATCCCAAAGACCAGGTTCACACTTACATGATTGTTGGGAATGCAAAAGGACATATTGTACATATTGTTTACTTAAAATAGGTAAAGCAATAAACTGATCCACAAAATCGTTATGAGGTTTTAAGGAAACAAATACATTAATTCACTCAACATTTAAATCCCCCGATGAGGACCCATCTATGAGAACAAAGAAAAATGAACCCAAAGTCACTGATAACAAATGGACCTGGCATCTCTGGGGCTTAGAGTGTGAAAGGTTGAAGCAGAGGTGTGTGTCACCCATATTGTGTGAAATTTGCAGCAGATATGACGACAGTGTACAAGTTCAAACACTGGGATTAAGATCATAATACTCCACATAGTTTAATCTGATTGTTGCTTACTATGTGTCTATAAATGCTTGACACAAATGAAGCTTTCTTTACACCTGAGTAGACAAGAATTAATTATATATGGAGTTCCCCAAGGTTCTATCCTGGGGCCTTTTCTGTTTAGCAGCTTCATGTTCCCACTGACAGTACATGAAGAGCAAAATGAGCTACCATAGCTATGCAGATGACACACAGATTAATATCACAATGTCACCAGGATACCGGGGTCCAGTACAGGCTCTTGGTGAATTCATTGAGGAGATTAATGACTGGATGTGCCTGAACTTTCTTCAGTTGAACAAAAACAAAACTGAGGTGATTGTCTTTGAAGCGAGAGAGAAATGATTAAAGATCACCACTAAGATTCATTCTATACTGTTGAAAACAACCAACCAGGCCAAATACATGGGTGTAGTGACGGATTTAGACGTAAGTTTTGAAAAACGCAATAAGGGAATCACAAAGTCAGCCTATTCCTTTAAAAATATTGTGGATAAAAGATCTGATGTCTCAGCAGGACCTGAAAAAACTGGTCCATACTTTCAGCTTTCAGTCAGCTTGATTATTGTAACAGCATCTTTACAGGTCTACCAAAAAATTAATTAGATAGCTGCAGCTTTTTCAGAACTCTGCTGCAAGAGTCCTCACTAAAACCAAGAAAGTAGACATCAGTTCAGTTCTAAGGTCTTTAAACTCGCTCCCTGCCCATCAGAGAATAGACTTTAAAGTTTTGTTGCTGGTCTATAAATCTTTCAGTGGTTTTGGGGCAAAATCAGTGACCTCTTGACCCACTATGAACCCAGCAGACCATTCAGGTCATTTGAATCCAGTCTTATCAACTCCAAGAGTCAGAACCAGACATGGAGAAACTACATTCATCTGCAATGCTCCACATATCTGAAAAAAAAACTCTCAGAAAGCCTCAGATCAGCTAAAACACTTATTTAAATCCAAGACCCTGCACCATCTCTTTCCAGCTGGAATTTTTAAACATGATCATGGTGCAATGTTTTTACTGTTATATTGCTTCTTTCTTCCTTTCTCTTGTTTATGAAACCAAACAGCCTCAATGCTTTTAATGTTTTATGTAAAGCATTTTGAATTGTCTTGTACATGAAATGTGCAAATGTACAAATAAAGTTGCCTTGCCTTACAAACTGCATGCAGTAGATGTCACATCCACTAGAGGTCACATTCATATTCTTGTAAGCCATGGAAAAAACAATTCCAGATGGGGTTGAATTTCAGAGTCTCACCTGCTCAGTAGCAGAAGATAAACAGAGAATACCAGGAATGACTTGATTTCTCTCTTTTTTAAAACCTTTTTGGCTTTTCTTTGTTGCAGAAAAAATCACAGTCTGACACAGGGATACATATTGCATTGATGAATTGCACATTTGACAAAATAACTGCTAATTATATGCAATACAGGACCAATATAATATGTTACATGAGTTGGCTGATATGTTGTTGTTTACAGTATAAATACAGCTTTAAAACATACAAAATATTCCTTTGCAATTATCAGAGGATGTTGGATTTACATAGACAATTACCTTACAAAATTACTTTAGATTTTATCAGTTTGGGTCCAATTCAAAGTTCACCTTCAAAGCATTAATGGTTTTTAGGGAATTCATATAAAATGTATGCATAAATTGTGCTCAGTACATAGAGCAGATTGCATATTCTCATCAGCCTTTTTCTACTTATCAATTTAATTCCTATTTCCTCCACAAGTACAAACTAATCTTTATGTGTATCAGTGTATATGTGTATGTATATGCGTGGGTCCAACTCATGGATTTACAACTGCCGGTGAATGTGGAGATTGGCCCTTTCCCCACTTCTTACTTCCCACCCTCGCCCCTCATGGGAGTTAATCTCAGAGACCCACTCCTCTCTCCTATTAATATCCCACTGGGGAGACCAGAGCTCATGGTGAGTTTGGGAGCGGAAACGCCTCAAAACACCCCTGGAAAAAGAGGGACAGAGAAGATTAACATGGATGACATGACAATTTCAGTCTCGCTGTGTGAAATAGGATTAGGAAGTGGGAGGAATGAGAGGAAACAGGGTGGAAGTGAAAGAAAAGGAGCTAAAGTAAGGGCTCTAGGCAAGGATGGAGAAGCTGGCACAGAACAGAAGGATGAGATCTGGCCCAGACAGAAAAGTGTCCTGTATGTAGCAGCGCACTTGCATGGAAGGTCTTCAGGACAAAACAGTAATAATGCTAACATCTTTTACACTACATACAGGGTAGTGTTACTCCGAACATTCCCAGTGCTTCCTTTTTCTCTTTTTCCTCCCACACCCCACACGTTGGGACACTGCCATGAATCCCGTCGCTGTTACCCACTGCAGCATCATTATGGGAGATCCATTTTTTCCCACACACAATCTTTTGTAGGTCAATGACTTGTCATTTGTTGATGTTCGTAATCATCTGTGTTCTGTAATAGAGGACAGATTATGACCTAAAAAAAGATACCCGCCTTTTATTCTTATGGAATATGTGGTAGATGTGAAACATTCACAAGAATTTATTCATTCGAAGGGAAAAATGGTCAAATATAAACATTCCCTTAAAGAAAGTATTAGTGGGGATGTACAGTACAGACGGGTTGAAGCTCCCTCGGCCCAAGGCTGATTCAGATCCAACTCCATCTCTCCACTGGGAAAAATAAGTCCTCTTCTTATTTCTCACATGGCCTGGCCACCCTTGATACTAACACAGGACCGAGAGATGCTGAGAAAACCATACGAGGACATGAGCATGGGACCAGAATGTAAAAAATTACCCTGAGCACCAGCTCTGTCGCGTTGGACTTTTCACTGTGAAACAAAGCTTTTGGAGACATGTTCATGGTTTTAAAAGTCCAACCATTCACTCAAATCAGGGATTCAAATAGAAAGAAAGGAGTATATGCATGTCAGACGCCATCTTGATGTTGTAGCCCACAGTACTTCTATCAGTGTTTTTTCCTGTCAAAGTGTCCCAGCACAACTCAAAGACAAAGCCTCACTCACAATAGTGACCGTGAATCACGACAAGGACACATGTCCTCAGCACGAAATGCTGCTGGTGTCAGAGTTCATGAGAAAATTTGTATAGCGTATGTTCACATAAACACACAAGCTCTGTTATTGCACTCAGTAAAGACATACAGTATTATTACAAATTATTTAAAAATCATCACAGCACAAGACTTCTAATTTATTTTCAGTCTAATTTCAATTACACCAAAGTGTCAAAATTCACTATTCATTATGATTAAAAGAAAACAATTATTTCTAAACAAGTAGCATTAATCCATCTTCTTCTTCTGCATTATTATTCATCACTTGTGTCACTCGCCAGTGACATCAATTAATTGTTTTCTGTAGTCAGTAGCGGTCAGCAACACAAAATGAGCAAGAAAGATTTTATCTTTCTGCAGCTTGGAGCAAAAGCTAATGTTGTAAAAAAAACACACACACACACAACAAACTTGGACAAAGATACTCAAATTAAATATAAACATAAGATTATAAAAACATTAACAGAGAAAACAGAAAGCAAAAAAGAAACTCAGCAATATTGGACAAGGCACAACTAAAAACAAACAACTTCTCAGACCATTTAAAACATTTTTATATAAATGGCATTTTAGAAATGCAAAAATGTTTCATCAAATAAAAACACAACCAAGCCAAAACCCAATATTGCCGAAAATACAAGCGAAAAGCAAAATACTTTCTGAAATGTGTCCCTTTTTAATTGTGTAATCTGAAACTGGGTGGGATTTTCTTTTGCTGTGGTTTGTTATTCAGGATTATATTTTGAACCTTGGACCAACCGTGCTTTTAAAATCTCTAAATAAAAAGTGAATATTTCTTCACTTGGTTTGAAAACTAGATACCTTTTAATGAGTGTTCTGGTTGTTGTTGTTGTAGAAACTGAAAGGGTTTAAAGGTCTGTTGGAGGCTTTGATGTCTGTATGTGGCCTTTGATTGACAGCTGACTTGCTGCTCTGTCTGCCTCCTGATCACCCCTGCATGCTGTTTGTGGTTAATAATATCCCCGCAGGATGTTGTTTCACTATATTCTGGTAAGTTTCACACCTATTATAACACCTGTTCTGTTTGTGAAGTGTTAGTGATGAACAGTACCCTTAAGCACGTGTCTCTAGTAGACTCATAAAAACTAAAATGCTGTGCTTCATATTAGTCCAAGTAATCACCATTGGGGCACATGGCAAATATCAACAGCAGCATCAAAACTTTGAAAGTGTAATAAAAATTAAATAAACCAGCTTATAAAACAATTTTAGTAAGAGTTAATTGCTATTCCACTCCCACCTGCCAAATTACCCAATTTCACTGATGAAAGCAATTTCCTGGAGTTTCCTGCTACACACTTCCACCCAGTGTAATGAATTTGTTTGTCATCCGTAGAGTAGTGTTACAATAATTGTGATTGTTTTGTTGTTTTTTAAATGAAAGAAAACTCCTTGTTCCAGAGAGTGAAGGCTCCCCTGTAACTTTCTGTCTTGCAGAGAATGTAACAGTCTGTCACAGAACACACTCAGTTGTGTTGTGTAAAAGATGTAAAAAGTTCAGCAGCTTGTGCATAATAGTGTAGGCTTATATAAACATAAACTTACACACAAACGCACACACACACACACGCACAAAGATACACACCCACACACACACACACAAGTTTAGAGGTCACAGCTCTGAGGGTTCTGATTACTACTGGTTCCACTGCTGCATTCATTCCCCATATCTTTTCAACTTCCTCCGTCAGCCCGTGGTATTTTTTCAGTTTCTCGTGTTACGGGGTCAGAAGTTTCTCCTTTGTTAGTGTAGGTGTGTGTGAATGGGTATATATGTATACATATATATATATATATATATATATGTGTGTGTGTGTGTGTGTGTGTGTGTGTGTACACCGATAAAGTTGAATATGGTGAAGCAACAGACTTAATGAAATAAATGAGGCCCTATAACAAACACTGAAAGACAGCAAGAACTTATCTGTTGTTTAATCTTGTGAATTCCACCACACCAATAAGCAGTTGGCTTGTCTTGGATGTGAAACTCTCAGGTTAAAAACTAGTCCCATTCCCTCACTGATCTGGTTTCATTTATTCAGACAATTACTGAAGCTGAAGTGAAGTAGCAGCCATTTAGACCATTGTAAAAGACAAAGAGCAGTTTGATTTATTATAATCCAGTTTGAGTCAGGCGCTCAGAGAGAATTGCACTGCTAGCTATACCGTGATTCAACATAATAAACTCACAAGCTTAAAACTACTGAAAAGACTTTACAAGAGAAGGCTGATTTGAAAAGGCATTCAAGCAGAGAGCGATTTAAATGATTTTTCCCCCAGAATGCCTGCTAGCACATAGCAGTCATAGAACTCACAGTGATTTAAAATGTCACTCAAACATTGTCACTGTTAGCGTTTTGTCAGTTCTCACATAGCAGCTGGTCTTCCTGCTGCGTTGAAGTCAAGGTCATAGAAGACATCTGCATTTAATTAATAACCTGCTGAAGAATCTCAGGAATCTTCAAAACACACACATGCTCACTCATGAACATGCACATTTGTTGTACTTCCAGCCATGCAGTCTGCAGAATCTATCATCCATCTTTGGTCAGTGATCCTGTTTATTAGATTCATATGGGAAATCTAAACAAAGACAGGAAGGAAACACCATCTGCATGGGTGAGCACAATTGGGAGCTGGACAGAGGACAATGAGCCAAGTGGGAACAAAAACGCATAAAACTCACCTGAGAGGGCAAATGTGACATTCCAGTAATCAAGTGGCTTTATGTAATATTCAGTCTTGGTGATATAATCATATTTTCACTTAAAGTTTTCATTAAGAACTGCAACATATTTTCCAACGCTTTTTTATTGGATAATTGTTTTACGTGACAACGTAGAGTCAAGGAAAAAGTGCTTTCTTGCAGCAGCAGAAAACGGCTCACGATTAGATTAGGATTCAGATGGTTGCGATGTGATTATAAATTTACTATTGATGCATCATATTCTTTACTGTGACTACTTGAGCATTACTTTGTAAAAGGAAATGTGCAACATGGTTTCCAAAATGTTTCCGTGACAAACAATAAAGAAGAAAACGCTGTCATCTTCTAGTTAATACAAGACGACTTGTGTTTCTGCATAAGAGCAAATCATGGAGCTGCAGCGGCTTTGGACTGATGAGGTGGGAACGTTTACAGGGGTCTGGCTGTGAGCTGTTTCTCCCGGCCAAAGCTGCCTGATGTTTGAGACACACTTTTGGTTGTAATTACCCACAATGCCCTTTGCATTTTAGTCTTCTTCCAGTATTTGGTTCATTTGAAGCAAACTTAAGGATACCTTTGTCAGCAGTTCTGAAATTAGCTCATTTGCACATTCACATCTCCCTAAACTAGACTTTCAGAGCAACGGAGCCACACATAGAATCTGAAGTACTTCCACAGGCTAGTTTTAGTGCAGAGGCTGCACACTCAAACAAATAAACCCTCCAAATTTACTAATTCCTTGTGTGTTCATTTCAATGTCTTGTAGTTTTAGAGTTAAATTGCTGCCATACTGAAACGGTTCAGTGGTAAAATCTGGCATAGACACTGTGATTTTTTTTATACCTGCTCCAAATACATGTGCTAATCATCCAGATATACTGGCAATGGCAATTGTGCTTTTTTATGAGAAACAGTTGTTAAGCGACTGCCTGTAGAAGAGTTCACAAACTCCCCCTACTAGTTCCTAACTGCTTTCTTTTTTCCTTTTTTAAATGCCTGAAGACGCCATCAGAAAGTATTCATTCAGTCTTATTATTAGCTTAATCTGTTTCTATTTGATCTTGTTTTCATTCATTTTCATATATGGGTTGCATCTAATCTTCACAAAAAAGACATCCTCATAAACCTACCACCAATGCATATAAGCAGGCATCTCATGTTAACGCTACAATGTTTTTACCTGCAAATTTTGGAAGTGAAAGCAGATTTTGCATAGCCTTCAGTTGTTTATTGGTGTTTATCTATTTCTTCTGTGTTTTCTTTAGTCATTTTCTATCTTTGCTGTCAAACATGATTTCTTCATGGGAGGAGGTTTTGCCAAAGGTGATGTTAGCTTGTCAAATGCTCCCATGTTTATACATGCGTGTAGGGCATCGCACACAAGCCTGAACACTGACATCCATGCTACTTCTGATCTGCCACATGTTCATTTGCACAGTTTAGTAAATCTGTGCCAACGTCTGTTAAGCTTGTTTAAAAAAATGGAAAATTTGTCAGATGTCTAAAGGAATTTGTATTGCGCCATTTTATCTTTTTGTTCTGGTAAAATCGTTTGCGTGGGAATATATTTAATACACAAAAAAAAGGCTTTTTACTTTTTTTTTGCCAGAAAAACAGCCAAGGCCTAGTAAACATGTTGCATTTATTTCCTCCCTCGCTGGAAGCAGGCTTGGTTTATTTTTGTTTTTTGCTCCCTTTGTTGTAACCTGTCTGTGTTTCTGACGCATCAGTCAGTGGAATCTTGTACCCATGTTGGCAGGAACGTGCAATGTCCTTATTTATCCGCGTGCACATTAATTGTTTGCAAATCAAAAACTGAGCCATTCCATTAAGCTGTGTTCTTTTGTGCTACACATGGTGACAAACAGCAGTAACACTTTCTACATTTTGGTGTTCACTCTCCAGGACTTTTTTTCTACAGATGGCCTGTGTCTCATAAATTATGCTGTCACATACAAACAAGACCTTTTTAGAAAATGACTTTATATGGTTATGTTTTTACTTTGCATTTTGAAATAGCATACAATTGCTATTTTAAAATGTCCAGACATGTTTGTATCTTTCCAAACTTAAAATAGTAATGAAATATATTCAGTGATAGAGTATGATTTAAAGCTTTCTGTCCAGCCAAGAGCGACTGCACTTTAATGGGACTTTGTAACAGACCATCTGTGCATAGTCGCCCCCCACCACCACCACCTTTTTGCTCTCTTTTTCATGGGCTTCCAGTAATGTCTATCATCCCAAGCTGAGACATGGACAACCAATCAGTAAAAGTACTTCCAGGTTATGTATTTGACCTCTCATCTCCGCTGCATTGTACTGCACCCTGCAGACGGGTTAAAAACATGGAGGGATTTCTTTATAACCACACTGCGATCTCCTTGGATACACTGTAGCTGCAGCTGTGAAGCTCACTTGGCTCTGACTCTGGTGGGAGTGTCACAGTTTCTCACACATGCCTGTGGCATTTCAATTAGGCAGGGAGAAATAGTTCCACTTAAGATACTTGGCCAACTTAAAGTGAGTTTTCTTTTTGAGGCAGGAAACTAAAAGCTTTTTTGTTTTTTTCTTGGCTAGGATCCTTTAAAATTACATGAAAAAAGTACATGCTGAATGATACATCCCTGTTGTCCTCACGTCCAGATTTACAAATTTTTTGGTTTATAGTTTCATATTAAAATTCCATTATAAGAGTTGGATAAATTGGTGACTGTTCCCTCACAATATCATTTATAACACCAGCATGCAATCCCTGGGGAAACAGAATGCACATCTTGTACTCATCACTTCTTACATCACTTAAAACTAGACAGTGTTTCTTTCACCTCCTCACCCAACAGCACTGAGCAGAGAGGGAGTGACCATGATGAGTGACAGTATTGTATGAGCTTCTATTATATCACTGTTTATTCTGGCAGAGGTCTGTTGGTTTCACAATAAGAACTTCTGTAGAAGCATGTAGTAAATCTTGTCTAGCTTTCATCCACATGAGCCATGGACATATATCTTGGCATGTTCTTCTGCTAAGAGCCGTTTGGATGAGAGACCCACTTTCTAAGTTTTGTATGAATAGAAATGTTAAAAACATTATTTTTCTTTCTATTTAAAAAAGAAAAATGTGAATATTTTCTTATCTTACCTCTAAATATTTATTGCCCTCCTTTGATTAATTCTAATTTTATTCATAGAGAAACCTTCAACAACAGCTGTGTGTAGCCTACTGATTTTTTGTTTAATGTTATATATCTGCCTCACACCATGACTTTCCTGTTGTAGATTCCTGGCTGTGTTTGGAGCTCTTGTCCTGCTCCAATAGCCAATTTCAAAGCCTTACCTGTCAAACATATTACTTCATATTTAGCTCTACAATGCTTTGGTTTAATGTACAAAGATTAATGACTGCATGCTTGCAATCAGTTTGTTAGATTACAAAGATGTCTTAAAGACTTGGATGACTCTGAATTTCCTCTTTCTAAACTTAGGTACGACTGAGGCTGGTGTCTGTGGACCTGAAAAACTCAGGACTAAACAGTTTAGCTGTGTACTCACTCTGGGTGGCATTGATTTCACTTGCAGCGAGGAACCTTGGAATGATTTTCGACCAAGATTTGTCCTTCAGCTTGCATAAAACAGGTTTCTAGACCTGCTCTTCCATTCTTTCTCTGACTGATGCAGAAATACTCATCCATGGCTTTGTTAATTCAACACTGGACTTTTGTAATTCCTTATTGATGGATTGTTTAAAATATGCCCTCAAAAGTCTCCAACTGATCCAAAATGCTGCAGCCAGAGTTTTGAGAAGAACTAGCAGGGGAGACCATATTTCTCCAGTTTTAGCTTCCCAGAGTCTCTAAGAGTCTAATGGGAGGCAGAGCCTTCAGCTATCAGACCCCTTGTTTATGGAACCAGCTCCCAGTTTGGGTTTGGGAGGCAGAAACCCTATCTATCTTCAATATCAGGCTCAAAGCTTTCTTTTTGATAAATGGTAGGGGTGGTTAGCCATCCCTTATTAATGCTGCTACAGGCTTAGATTGCTCGGGACATCCCATGATGCTCTTTTTCTCTCTGCTTCTCATCTCTCATGTAGAAACAACATATTTCGTATGAACGTATTTCTCCTGTCTCAGCAGATCTCCCTGGATAAAAGCTGTGATGTCTGTGTTGGACACTCTTTCTGTCCTCTCCACCTTCCTTGCTCTTACAGAAAAAGGGAGATTTTCCTTTCCAACATCACGTCGTGCCTTCTCAGAAGCGGATTGGATAGACTCGAACGCAGTCTGTTGTTTTACTTAGCTAGGCTATTTGTTTTTAATTGGCTTGTATAAAAACTGACTGATGAGAACAGACCGGATGTAACTGGCAGTCTGTGAAGGCCTGAGATGACATTATGTGAATTGTATGAGTTTTCAATCTCTCACAGCACACTTAACATATAAAAACGTTCACAAATTCTTATGCTGACAAACTTTCATTTTTTAAAGCAAATACAGTCTGACAGTGACATAGTTATAATTGAAGTCTACAGAACTCTTGCTGTCAAAGCCAAACACAGTAGAGCTGAATATGACTGATAATTAAGTGAAGAGCCTGAGTCTGGGAATGCACTATTTCCTCACATGGCAGGAATTAAAACGAAGAAGATGGCAGTTCTGCTCAAAAATGGTAAACTCAAATCTGTAATTGTTTTTTATTATGTGTGTAAACAGTTAACTAAATTAGCTGATCATAAGTTGTGGTAGTGGAGGAATTTAAAACAATCTATTTTTTCTGTACATACACACCAAAAACAGCAAAAATAGGGACAAAAATAATCTGTTTCAAATAAATGAATGCACATCATACATCTTCTTCTTACACAATAATGACTTCCCTGTAGGATTAAATCATTGTTGCATATTGCACAAAGAAAATACATTTTTTCATGATTAATATTCACCTCAGGTCAAAGTGAAATGATAAAAGTAGATGGATGTAACAGGGTCTTTTGTACAAGACTGTCAAGCCTGTTTTGTGGTGCATGGATGTAAAACTCTTAAGCATTGCTCAATATAAGCAGAAATATAATTATCAATTCCTACTTGATTGTCAGTGTGAACAATGTTGTTTGTTTTGCCTACATGTCAGAGTTGTCATAAAATATTTTTTTCACCAGGTTCATGTGACAGATCTACTTTAGCTATGCTGAGTCTATCATTATAATGCATCTTGTATTTATTTTTGTGCAACATATCATGACATCAGGAACACACTGGACTGTAGCAGCAGATCTTCTATCCTTACGATGTTCTGCAGTGAGCAAATGATGAGCAACTACTTTCTTCTCAGAATATGTTGAGGTAGACACTCAGTCATCCAGATGATGGTAATCCGTCTTCAAAAAAGGCAATTCGGCTTCCTTTTCTTGGTTATTGAAAACATTAAGCAAGCATATAAGATATGACTAGTGTCTGAATTAATAAATCATTTCTCCTCCGAAACTGAAGTCAGTCGAAGTCAACATGTTGAGACAACAATGAAATATTGTCAGCCAGACACTTTTAACCACAATACTGCCATCTGTTTTAGGTTAACTCTTCATTTAGGTGTGCCCTTGTTCTCATGTTATGTGTCCTCAGATGTAAAACCTGTCTCTGTGTTACTTTCAGTAGAGTCACTTCTTCCCTCCGGACACCTGGTTTCTGTTCCTGGTTGCGATTCTTCTTTAGGTTCAGTCATTAGCTCCCTCGGTACAGACAGTCTTTGGTTTCTTTTGGTCTGTGCCAAGTTTCATCAGTCCTGTCTATATTTGCTGTTGGTTTCATCTTGTATCAGCTGGTGTTCTTTCTTTTCTATTTTGTCATTAACCACAACAATGCAGAGGTCATGATTCAGTGGTGTTGTGTTATGTTGTTAACCTTAAAAGGTTATGGGCAGCTTTCGATCACATTTTCAGGAAATTTCAGAAATGGAACAATAAATAAAGAACTAAAAATTTTGGCCACCTGGATTCAGGATTTTTTTAAAAGGATTCTTTAGAATGGGTAAATTTAAAAAAAAAGGGAAAAAAAGAATGGGGAAATAGGGATAATTTATCCATTGGAGATTCTAACTCAAAAATAATTGACACAATTATTGTAAAAGATGAAAATCTAAATGGCTTAGTGATGGTCTTCGTTCTGAATGCTTCGAATTCATAATTAATTCACAGAAAGCTTCATCTCGGTGTAGTTCTGCATTTAGGTCCAAACTCCCTGCTTTAACCAAAGATTAGGATACTATAAATGCGCTGAATAAATTGCATCATTTTAAGATTGATCCCACTTAAAAGCTGATGATTGAACAAAACACCTTGTACAGCAATGTATATTCCCGGGTGATGGAATTCTTTATATTTGCAAACCTGTTAAACCAAACAGCACTAATGCAAATGTAGGAACCTGTGTAGTTACAGCAGAGAAAACAAATGTTTTGCAAAAGGAACAAAAGCATCCAATTATTCATTCATACATAATCACGTTTTTCATGCATAAGTAATAAATTAATGATGTCCTCTTTGAAAATTGATTATTCTATCATTTATATTGATACTGTATGTGCAAAAAGTAACAAAGATGCATTCAAATTGTACCATGCTCATGTAATTACTAAATCGGCTCTGCCTTATAAGAAGTTAGGAAGAAATGCAAGAAAAGAAAAAGGATTTGTTACGTTGCTCAGGACACAACAATTGACACCATTGCACAATGCTGATTTTGTTACTTTAATGAAGAGCCGGAGGAACACATGCTGTTTCTTCTCATGCAAGAGATTAATTTGAAACTAATCCTGGTCAATCATTTTAACAGTATGGTCACTTTTCCACTCCCACTCAAGATTCTTTACTTGATTTGTCTACTCTCATCGAAAATTATATGTTCAGACTTAAACTTTATATCCATGGTTGAAGATTCATAAAATGGACAGTTTTATGATCAAATACTGGTTGAATGGAGTATATAGATGTACAGAGAAAAGCGATGTTTGCTTGTTGTTGTTTTGGTTGCAGATTGGCTTAAAGTTATATGTCAATTCATAATTTTGAAACGTTTACATTAGTCATAACAAAGTATTTGTTCAATGTAAAATTGACAATGGAAATTTACAACCCTCTTTTCTTCACTGCATTTTGATCCATCAACTTACAGCCAAACAACT
>JBBDHI010000007.1:21819410-21832260 GCA_037177115.1 Craterocephalus stercusmuscarum
AAACAAAGGCATCAGTATGCCTTCTGCTAGCTTGGGTCTGGCTGTATGTTCTACCTGGAAAATATGCTTCCAGGTGAATGTGCCTGTCTCATCTCATTGGCAGATCTAGACTGTTTTACAATGGGAGGCAAAAAAGAGGCAAGAAATCTAAGGGGGCATATGTTTGATTTAGCCTATGGAGAACTTTTGATCCTATCAAATGTTTTAATCAGAATAAAATGCAGCCTGTAAATTCATCAGTTTATCTGATCGCTTTGATCAGAATGAATTTTCGATCTGATCAAGAAAAGAGGTTTTTCTTCATCTGATTAATATGTAAAATTGAGCATCTCTACCGTGTCTCTACATGTTTCTGTGATGTATGGTCTATCTGCTCGTGCCTGATCCGCATTGGGGTTGGATGAGTTTCAGGAAATTCTGTGAAAAAATGGCATTAGCTCAACAGAAGTGAGCAGAATAACTGCAGCAGTAACAAACAGGACACATAGCAGCATCTCTAGGAGGGCTGCAGATGGTCGCCATGGAGCTGAGCAGCAACACGTCTCACAAACATGTAAATCTGTGGCTTCTGCACCACAGAAGACAGCTAGATGACTCAGATGATCATCAATTAGAATCATCTGATAGAGTTTCACACAGTTTCTGTTGTAAGATTTAAATCAGTTTTAGTTTTTAATTAGAAACTCTAATTAAATAAATTTACTGGTAAAATTAAAAAACAACTTTAGAGCAGCTGTAAGTTTTACTATAAATGCCTAATGTCATCATGTGTCATCTGATGTCTGCATGGACTTCATGCAAATGTAGATCCGCCCCGGTCTCATCTGTAAGCTGAGGTGTGAATCCTTTTAAAGAAAGCCAGATGGTAACTTCCATGTTTTTCCAAGGGAAAGTAATTTGTTAGAAGAGAACATTTTTGCTCACTTTAATTATGATGCATGTGGAAAGCTTTGTGCAATGAATGGAAAGTACCAGCTGTGGGACTGAAATAATGGTCTGACAGACTCCAAAGTACGACAGACAGAGGGACCCACCAGAGACAGTAGTAATTCTTTTTGGTTCATCACAACAGACAAGCTTTTCCACACAATATTTAATAACATATCAAATTAGTTGCTGATATCTACCAGATTATAAAGTCTTTTATTCATTCCAACCCAGCACGCATGTTTCCGATGACATTCATATGATGTTATGCTTCAGACACATCACTCCATTAAATGAGCAGGGCAGCTAAACTGATCCAGCAGTTAGTCTCCAGCCACCAGTTCAGCCTGATGGATCACTATGGCCTCCATCAGTTCAGACATGAGTGTGCTGCTGAATGTGTGAGTGTGCGAAAGGATCTTTGTTGTCTTTTTTCTTTCTGCTTTTCCCATTTTCCCTCCCACATGATCTCTCTGCTCAGACAAAATATGTTACTGAATACTGTCTAATCTTAGCACATGACCCCTTGATAATGAGAAGCTCAACAATGCTGATGATGAGTGCTTTTCAGTTTTGAAACCCTTCATTTAAAATCCCTCTTTCTGGGTCTTGCTTACGTGATAATGAAGCCAACCAGAATGCACTTTAAGTTGGCATGCAGGTATCCTAATGATCTTTACTGTAAATGCTCTGAAAAGCACTGGGGTTCACAACAGGCCTAAAAACTCTAACTCACCATTGCATGTGATGTGCTCAGATTGAATGGTCTGCTTTAATTATCCTCAGACTCAAACATTAGTATAATTGTATCTGTAACTATTCTTGGTCTGCTTTCAACTTATCTCCAGAGATACATCATTCAAAAAGAAAAAAGAACAGGAGAGTATTGTCTTTGTTCCCAAGACCTTTTCTTCCAACGTCCTTTTAGCCTCTACTTAAGTGGGAAAAGGGAATTAAAATAGGATGCATCAGATACGGAATATGTTGGAGTTACTTTAGATCAACTAGAAAAAAGGTTATAGATAACTTGGGCCAGTGTTGCTTCAGATGTTCTGCTTGAATTGCAATAACTAAAAACGACTTCTGATCATGTACTTAGCTCCTCTAGTTTTGATAAAACTGCTCTTGTCTCCATACTTTGCCCTTCTTATACACACATCTACACAGGGCTGTTGTGTTAATTACATGTGTGTAGTTGTGTAATAAGTGCTGATTTAGCTGCTGCATGTCTTCGACACAACATTCATGAAACAAAAACCTCAAGAATTTCGTTTACCTGTTGAAAGATGAAACTCTATGATGTAATGAAAAAGGTCCAGCTACAGTTTTTTTTGTGTCCTCCCTAACCAATTTAACTGTGTCTAACAAGATAAACAACACTGCAATTGAAGCCAGCGATAAACTTAAAAAATAGCATTTCAAAGAGAAGCGAAGAAAGACAGAAATGTTTCTATAACATACAGTAACAGCAATCTGGAAGATTCCACAAGCAGCAGAACGACTGGTGACATGTAAGGGTGTCAGGATCGGGTATAGAAGGGGCAGCTATCAAAGGTTAAATCTCTCTTGTGTCTGAGTTCATGTGCCAACGAAAAAGTCACTGCAAATCAAAATGTGCACATTTGCAAGGTACTGTATACGCCAATGAACACATTCAGGGAGTCTGGGAAAGCTCAGTAAGTAAAGGCCAAGGATGGAACAAACTGGCTTGGCCTCATCTCAGAGGGGCAAGAAGACAGTGAGCGCTTGTTCTGCGGTCGGGTGAGTCCACATTTCAGCTGCTTTTGGAGGAAATTCATGTAAGTTTCTATCTGCTCAAAATGAAATAAGATTTAATCATAATCCAGCATCGGTTGTATGAGGTTCCCCTACATCCTCCCTTAATTTGTTGTGGCCCACGAGCTGATCATACCAGGATGCATCAGGGTGACTTTGACAATGCATGTATATCTATGGGCTATTGAGCAGCCAAGATCCTGTCTTCAACGACCACCAACACATTTTTTTTCTTTTTACAACCCTCTTACCTCATTGAAATTTCCCTCTTCATTTAGCTGTGCTAAACACCACACATAACATAAGCTGTGAATGTATTACAGTGTTCTTGAAAAACGTGGTCGTACTTCTGTCAGAACAAAAAAACAAAATGATTTAATTCAATCATCGGCTGAGATGGGTTAGGGTTAGTTTTCATGTCTACCCTACCTTCTCAACCTTTTTTGAATGTGTTTCTGGCATAAAATTGTAGATTATATTAGATTTTTGGAGTGCAGCTTTTGGTCATTGAAGAAAAACATCTGTTGTGCGAGTGTGCATGTTAAAATATAATGAAGGTTATGTTGTTTGTTTTCTTTCCTTTTCACCATCATCTATGTAATTTGGATATTCAAACAATCTCATGGTTGTTCCAGAAACACACTACTATTATCGTAGTACAAATCCCAACAGTTATACAACAGAAAGTATTTTCTTGGTCCCTGCGTGTTATACAACATCAGCCATATTTGGTTTGGGAGCGACTACACAACCAAATGATAGAAGCCCACTCATCAAGGTGGGCTGTTGTGGATTAGATTTATGTGTGGGCTTTACTTCCATCTATCTGCCAATCTGTGGGATAAAACCATCTACAGAAACTGTTAGAGGAGTGCTTCCCTAAAAGCTTCATGACTTTATGTTACATGAACACTGTGAGAATATATGTTGCCACCTGGCTCAAAGGCCTCATAATAAAGTGAGGACTACATATGAGTGTGTTTATCTACAATAAGTGTGTGTGTAGCTTTTTCACATTTCAGACTCTTCCACCCTTAAATAAGTCCTGTGTGTTCAATGTGTCTTAGTCTGTATTTATTTCTCTTATTGAATCACATAATGCTGAACATGTGTTGTACAGTGTGCACAGCTTTGCTCTGACATTAGTCTGGACAGGGGCAGGACAAAACTCCAACCTATCAGCTCTTAATTCCTCACAATGGTAAAAATACAAACCAAGACAGATGAAACTATCAGGGAGAATACCCATATATATTCCTTTTACTTTAGTTGTACAAAACTAAATATACTTGAGCTAATATACTTAAAATACTTGGAGAAATTTCAGAAGAAATACATCTTTGACATTAAGAAAACAAAAGTACTCTAAACTTTGAAACATACCAAAGAAAAAAAAATCGAAGAATTCAGAGCTTATTTGATTAGCGATAAACTGATTATATTAATGACAAATTACTGCACAACTTAAGGAGTCATGTCTGGAAAAGGAATTCAAACAGCTCCAAGCCTTATATAATTCAAGATTTATTTTGTTTGCCCTTCTGAAAAGGAGAAGATGATCCTCTTGAACTTGCAGCAAATCCCTTCACAAAAGCACAGAGAAAGTTGGAGGACACCCCTGCTGAAGCGGTGACTTTCCAGTAATAGATAAGAAAGTTTTCTCCCACCTGGAGTACTTTGCCGCATTCTGACCAGCAGGAGCTTTTATGTTATTTGAAAGGCTCAGTGCAATGGGCAGTGAAATGTACTTTATCCTGATACTTAAATCCAGTCATAGATATAAAATAAGATAATTCCTGATGATTTATCTGTAAAGAAAAGTGGTCATAACACCTCAGTACTCTGGTGTCTCATGAAGGATTAGGACTGTTTGAGTGTCTGGTTTCTAATCTTTTCTGGCCAATGATTTCTGTTTTTAAATGTGCTTTATACATAAATTTGCCTTGCCTATTTCTGAAGGAATGACATCCCTATAACCATCAAAAATTCTGCTGTCAGCATCTCCGGAGTATAAAAAAGGTATTACACGACACCTGGCTGTTAGTTCATTCAGGTTCGCTGAGTTAATTATTTCTGTCAAATTGATTATCAGCCAGGTTTCAAACAACAAGAAGACTAAATGGTTTGCAAAATATACAGGAAGCTCCATTAGGATGACTGATATCTGGTTCAGTTTATAAAGAAAATGGTGCAATCCTCATCGGAACCTTTAGGACCATAAAAAAAAAAACATCATTTACCTGTAGTTTGAAAAATATTTTGGGGGTTCCTATCATGAAGAGTCCTCATGTATCAGTTTATTACCAGTAGCAACAAAATCTGTAGCCTTCCCTTTATTATCCATTTCCATTTTTGTGTTTCTGAGGAAATGCATGCTGTTAGATCTGTTGAATATTCAGCTTGAAGCTGTCATTTTAAGCTGTGATGAAGCCGGTAAGATTTTATGCAAATGCAGCCTTTATTAAGTACACCATACATTTCCATCAAGTGTCTGTAACAGAACATTTTTCCTGATCTACATACCAGCCAAGCTGTCTCTATCAGGAGCTTAAACAAAGTACGGCCACAACATAGACAAAAAAAAAACATTAAGCATGTTGATTTTAGATAAATAGTTCTTAATTGTCCCACAGCAGCACACCAAGTTTTAGATGATAGTGTGAATCTCAGTAAAACAGCATTTACAGCTTCAGGTCTCTTAGGTGTCTGTGTGAGTTTAACACATCAAATCGTTGGGATTCTTCTTCAATCTTGAAAGCAAAACTCCCCCACCTCATTCAAGATGATCAAAATAAGTTTTCCTGAATAATTTTCCTATATTTACCACCACCCATCATTTTTTTAGATCATTTTCCTATTTCCTGCTAATGAAAAGCAGCCTCCTAACATGATGCTCCCACCACCGTGCTTCACTGTGGAGATGGTGCTCTGGGGTTGATCACGTCTTTTGGGTAAACACCAGGCATAGTGTTTTCCTTAAAAGGATAAGTTTTGTTTTTTTTAATCTGGGCCTTATTTGTAGGATTAAATACGGTCATAGACTCACCCATACATTTTTTGTGGAGCTCGGAGCCCTTTTCGTGTAATTTAGATCTATCTGACTGCGCTTTCTCGCATGCCATCGAAGCCCCTAAATTAGACATTATCTGGTGTGAAATTCGCTCATTTCACCTACATTTTAGAAGTGAA
This sequence comes from Craterocephalus stercusmuscarum, assembly GCA_037177115.1. Classification (NCBI taxonomy): domain Eukaryota; kingdom Metazoa; phylum Chordata; class Actinopteri; order Atheriniformes; family Atherinidae; genus Craterocephalus; species Craterocephalus stercusmuscarum. The sequence goes on from JBBDHI010000007.1 coordinate 21,825,303, forward strand.
TCGCCAGCGTTACTGCAACAGACTGGAGACCTGTCCAGGGTGTACCTCACCTCTCGCCTGATAATGGCTGAGAAAGGCTCCAGCCCACCCGTGACCCAATTGGATTAAGCGGTACAGAAAATGGATGGATGGATGAATGGCCAGTGTTCACGCCATTTCAGCTCATCTTCATAGTGATCTGCAGCTTTACAGGGGTAGGTAGCTCCTGGCCAAGCAGTGGATCTGCTCCGGTGCACTTCTGCGGCGCCTGTCTATGACATCACCAAAAATTAAAGCCGCAGATCACCATGACAATGAAGTTGAGCTGACATGGCGTTAACACTTGCCATTATATGTTCTTGCTATAGAAAATGAAATTGCCAAACTACATCTATTCTAAAAGTGGAAGAGTTTAGGATAAAACCCGAGACTTTAAAGACAGCACACGGGCCAGGAGCACACTGAATGATGATAAAACTGTTGAAGCAACAGTATTCTCTCAACATCTGCTTCTGAAATTTTTAGTGGAGTTTAGTGAATATCCCCCACTAAACCCCCTGAAAGGGAATATCCACCTACATGGTCCACCAACCGATGAAATTACTGGGTATGAATGAAACACATTTTAGCTCATGTTTCTTTAAGGCCCTTTTTGGAAAAGGTCCAGTCTGCTCTGATTAGTTACCTGATCAGTTAAAAATAATGGAGTGAGGCAGCCGGTCATTCTTTGTTTAAGGTGCTCCAAACTTGACACTAATTATATTATGTAAATGTATTACACTGTGATAAAAAATGAATAAATTAAGAGGAAATTGGACTTATTTCAGGTGTGTTGGAAGTCCCAGAAGAACCTTGGTAGAGAATATGTCTTTTTGGTGAGAACCTTTTAGTGCTGAGAAAGATTTACAGAATAACAAAAGGTCCAAAAAGCAATATACATACTTGTTTTCTATGCAGGAACCTCTGGAACAGACCAGGAGGAGAAAAAAGGTTCGTTGTTTTTTCAGTGTAACAGGCGATTTACTGATAGTGATTTATAGTTCGGAAATAGAAGCTGCAGCTTTAACATGAAGACAGTCAAAACTTTGAAAGGTCACCATATCTGGTCATGTGTTTAATTTGAAAAAGAAAAAAGACATCTAACATCAGTCTGAGGCTGTTTCATAAGACTCTGTTCACTCAATAAACCATCTGATGTCTGATAAAGGAGCAGAGGTCATATGAGATGGCTATACCATTCTTCAAACCAAACTAAAGCCCTTGGAACTTGGCCCATTCAATTAGTCATTCTTCACTGAGTGAGTGCACATCCAGAATGAGATTACTTAGAGGAACCCCTGCATTTGACCAAAATAGGAATGTAATTCATGAGAAATACCTGAGATTTTTCTACGTAATCTACGTGAGTTCACTGGTTTAACCTTTTAAGGTTTCTGGCTGAAACTTCTTAATAAAAACTGATTAAATCTTATCTCACTGTTTATGTACATTGAGACATGTTGCAAAGCTTACTTATTGAAATGATTTAAGTGAATATTTTCTTTCTCCGAACTGTCATCAAGGCATGATTCCAAACAAAGCGAAATAAAGCCAAAAGGCACTTTGAAGTGGGGAAAAATAGCTTGGGCACAACACTTGTTAAGCACCCGCCACCCCTTGGTGGAAAAAAAAAACGGGTGGTCTCTTGTCTGCCGCCATGACCACGAAAACTGTTATTTGAAGAGGTTGCGGTGATTACATGCATTCAGGTTGGCAGAGCAAATACGAGACACTAATGAGGTCTTTCCCCCCACACGCGAAATTCTCCACACAGACTGCCAAGTTTGCGTAAAATGGTGCAAAAACACGGCCTGCAATTTACGCGGAGTCACGTCTCTTCTTGAGGTCTGTCATGCGCATTTCATTGGCCTGTGTTTGGGGAGTCTGGTCAGATTCTGTCAAAGCTGTGGGTGGGAGAGAGGAGGTAGGAGATGACTGCAATCCCCCCTCACTTATCCTCTGAGCCCTCAGGAGAGTGGAGGGAGAGAGAGGGACTGCATGGGAACTGCACGTAGAATGAACTGATTCACTAAGTCATCTGCACTTATTCGAAAACAACTGGCAACCATGTGGACTTAGGCAAGTTTGGGTTTCTCTGGCTCAGTTACGCTCCTTTTTTTGGTTGCAGTTACAAGTGATCGGAAGCCTGCTATGGAGGACGTCGTAAATCAAAATGAGTCTAAGCACTGACAATGTTACAAACTTGTGGAAAAATGGTTCCTCGGAGCTCGAGTCTCTGCAGGTCAACTTCACCAACAGCTCTGAGGGAAACCGCACGGAGCCCAGCGAGTTGGACCTCACCCGCGCCATTCCGCTCGGCTTGGTGCTGGGGGCTTTCATCGTGTTTGCCATCGCGGGTAACATCCTCGTCATTCTCTCTGTGGTGTGCAACAGGCACCTGCGGACCCCGACGAATTACTTCATCATCAACCTGGCCGTCGCCGACCTGCTGCTGGGCACCACAGTCCTACCGGTGTCCGCCACTCTGGAGATCCTGAACCGCTGGGTGTTTGGCAGGATCTTCTGTGACATCTGGGCTGCGGTGGATGTGTTATGTTGCACCGCGTCCATCATGAGCCTGTGCGTAATATCCATCGACCGCTACATTGGAGTGAGCCACCCGCTTCAGTACCCGGGTATCGTGACAGAGAAGCGTGCTCTGCTGGCCATGCTCGGAGTCTGGGTGCTGTCGGTAGTCATCTCCATCGGACCTCTGCTCGGATGGAAGCAGCCGCCTTCTCAGGACGACACGGTGTGTCTCATCACCGAGGAGCCCTTTTACGCACTCTTCTCCTCCCTCGGTTCCTTCTACATTCCGCTCGCAGTTATATTGGCGATGTACTGCCGCGTGTACATTGTCGCTAAAAGGACCACTAAGAACCTGGAGGCAGGTGTGATGCGCGAGAGGATGAACACCAGCGAGCTGACCCTCAGGATCCACAAGGGATCTCAGGTGCACGAGGATCCAGGCACCGGCAAGGGCCGCGCGCACCAGGCGAGAAGTTCCCTCACCGTGAAACTTCTGAAGTTCTCCCGGGAGAAGAAAGCAGCTAAAACACTGGGAGTTGTAGTCGGCATGTTTATTCTTTGCTGGCTGCCCTTCTTTTTGGCCTTACCCATAGGTAGGTTCAGTGGGTCAAACCTCTCCTATGTCATAATAACTCTTTTGTTGTTTATGAAAAATACACCAACACTCCATTTTCCCATAAAAACCCCTACGTTTTTAAAACTTCATGATATTCAGCTACTCAGTGAGTCTTGACATCTTTATTGAAGGTGTGGGAAGTTGTCTGCTGCAGTGATTGTATATCATTTATAGCTGGCACTGAAAATGTCCCTGGTAGGCATTTGTTGTTGTGAATTGTCACCAAATCTGTGTGGGCTGTGATATACTAATGGTCATTTTTAAAATGCTGGATCAAAAATGCAATCTCAGGTTCAAATATGACCATATTTATATCATTTGTGGCTTTATTTCCATAATGAGGTCAGTTTTCTTTTATATTTGACTTAGTAAGAATATCAGTTGTGTTATTGACTCTATAAAGCTGAAGATTCACAAGATTGTAGTCTCCAAATTCAGGGCTTATAATAGGAGATAAAACACTTTTAGGAATTTGAGGAGGAATTCCTTGCAAGCTTATCCAAACAATTACTGTTATCTTTGCAGTATTCCCTGGGTCTCATTTAAACTGTAGGTGGCCCTTCCCTGATCCAGTTAGTGCTATCCAGGGCTCTTCATCCCAACGAGGCTCCCCGATTCCACAGACATAGTCATGCCTGTTCAAAAAGCTGCAGAGGAAATTAAAAATATATATATATATATATATTGTATGCCCATCTCACAGGCCTGTGTCGTAGGGAGGAGGTTAACAAAATTAGTTTTTATCTGGGGGCAAAACAGAAGAGCTCATTGAACTTGCATTGTGTGTTTATAAATGATCACTTGGCTGATTCTCTCTTCTTTTAGTGAACTGTGGGCTACTCCTGATTGTTTGTATATGTCCCTGGCAGTATACCTCCATTATGTGAGTGTGTTTATGCCCCTAGCTTCAAGCTGCAGCTCGCCACAGCCTCACACAAATACACACACATTAGTTCCTGTGGCAGTGTCACAAAGTGGGGATTATTTAGCTTCAAGGCATTCTCTGAGAGATGCCAAATGTAATTTTTTGAAGTTCTAATTTGCAGACTTGAGAGAGTTGAAAGAGTAGATTTAAAGTAGGAGGAGGGCTTCAGGAAGGGCCTCTTTATATAACACAACACAGCAATCTGCCAAGAAATCCCCCCAATGGTACGTTTGTCTTCACAATCTCCAGTACAGCATACTGATACCCTCCGGCAAAACATTACACTAGTTGATTTTATACACAGTTCACACTTCTCATTGAGAAGTCTACAGAATAAAATTGCAATTTTTCCTCTCTTTCAGAGCAAGGCACTGGAACTCATCTCCTTTTTTTCTGCCTTTTTTTTTTTGGAATATAATTTAATTCTACTTATCAGTTTGTACTTCCAGACTCGCTAATTACTTTTATCTGGGAGTCTGGTGAGAGTTTGGCCTGAGCTGAAATTCTAAAGTCTGATGATCGTGATACTCCGCCCGTGTTGCTCCCTCAGTATTCATTAGCCTCCAACTGCAGAGCGGGATTTCCTGCTTCACACTTAATAACCAGGCTCCTTCCACGACATGCAGTCACTGATATACATCACATAGTGTGTGTGCTAGCCTGCAATGCATGGTATGTGAAATTTGTGTGTGCGCGTGTATGTATGCTCAGTCAGTCAGGCTGCAGATGCTTCTCTCTCGTCTGTCACTGCAGATTTTAAACAACTGCAAGCCTGTAAAGATGAAAGTGAGGCTGCACGCTGCCTGACAGAGCCGCTGTGACCTCAAATCCACGGGGTCTCAACCTCTGCATGCAAACTGAGGAACCCTCCTCCACACAGCTGATCTCACCTAACTAGGTCAAATTCTGTAAATACCTTGTTTTTGTTATTTGCATAGAAACGTCAAGCAGGCGACTGTCCTCACCCTTTGAGACATAAGCTACCTGCTGAATTCTGACATATTATATTTCCTTATACCCTCTAACATGGTGCAGACAAACGTATACAGAACTTAGTGTTAATAAAAAATTTGTCTTTTACTGCAGGCCGGCTTCATTAATAAATGTTAACCCAAAACTTAGAAATGCTAACTGAGCACCCCCACACCTCTTGTCATGAATGGTAAAATATATCAAATTAGCATGGTTAAAAGCCAAATTCCTTGTTGTGCAAAATAAAAGCGAAATGACTTGAATGGAAATGAAATCAAATAAGAACAACTTAACAAGAGGTGTACCTTTGAGTATGAGCTGCTTCACTGTGACTGCAGAGGTTTACATCTCTCCTCTCATACAGACAAAGCAGTAGCATCAATAAGACATGCCATTCCGATTTTGGATCAGTTACATTAACAAGTTAATTAAAACAACATAATAAATACATTTTAACTGAAATAAATAACATTTCATTTACAAATTGTAAGCCCCAGTGTTCAAAAGTACTGGATTTCAGAACATTTAAACTTAAAAATGTTAGATTTAACTTGCTTTGCAGGTTTGGAGTGATTGTGTTTTGGTGACCAAAGCAAACACTACATAAAAAGGGAGTCTCCTTTTTTGCTTAAAAGTGATAAGTCTCCAAAATTATGATTTAGTGTTATGCTTATTTACTTTATGCTTAATCTTTAACCCTCTCAGGCTTCTTCATCTTCCTCCTCTCACCAACACTGATACTGATTAATTTAGGTTTTGCTTTTTTTTATTTCAACACCCTTCACTGCCACACCTGTTTTTTGTAATTCAGTAACAAAGGAAATGTTAAATTACTGAAAATTATTTTCTGAAAACTTCAATTACCCAGAACTGAATACTTTGCTGACACAGTAACAGGTGCATTTCATTATTTCCTCCCCTAAACATTGTGGTGCAGTGCAACCTGATTATAAAGATGAATCTGTTAATCAGATTAGATAATGCTTTAATCTCAAAATTTACTGCACCAAAAATTAAAACCATCTTTAAACTGAGAGGGAATAGACTGAAACTTCTGGTTTATATTTAGATTTTGTTTAAAACTGAACTTAGTTATAATTGGCTGCATTTTAAATACAGAGCAAAGTACTAAATTAGTACTAAAGTACCAAAAAAAACACAGCTGTAAAACCATTTGATCTAATCAAGCATTATGTTCCTTTTTTCAAATATGCTGCTCAGAAAGGAGCCCATTGTGCAGATAAAAAGTAAGATTGGATCAACTGTCAAACATGGCGGTGAAAGAAATGCAGCTGCGTGCTCCAACTCCTGACAGCCCTGGGATTTCATCCTCTTTTGCCCTTGTTTGTAGAATTTTTCCAAACAGCTAGCAGCATCTCATCTTGTTTTTTTCTTTTTTTAGGGGTAAGGGTGGGGGTTGGCGGGGGGACTACCAGTCTCTGGCAGAGACTTCACATTTTCCCTGAGCTGTAGCCCTTCTTTCATTTTCTATTATTGATTCAGACCTGTAATTGTTTGGGGAAGGACAGTCTCCGTTTTTCTACTGAGTCAACATAAGTTGGTGTCCCATCTTTTAGTCAAATAAGGATTAAAAAAAAGGATTAATCAAGTTCGTTTCAAATGTAATTATATACGAGTTTGTTTTGATTTGGCTTTAGATTATCTCAGTCAAGTGTTTGTCTTATAGTCACATAAATTTGAGTTTTTAAGATAGTTTAATTTCTTATTTCAAATCTGGTTTCACTGTCCTCTGATAATAACTAATTTCCTATCTAAATTAATATTCATTGATACAACCCAATTTCAGTGATTTGCATTAAAAAAAAATATGAATTAATAACATTAACAGCCGTTACAGTCTGAGATGGGAGGGACAGGTTATTTTACTATTATGGAGC
>JBBDHI010000007.1:21838518-21848529 GCA_037177115.1 Craterocephalus stercusmuscarum
TAATAGTATTAAAATGAATAAATAGTAAACAAAATGCATTTTTTTGATCAATGCCATTATAATATGTTAATTGTTTAACAAACCAAAACCTGTTAATCTGCTATTTTACTGAGGGAGTGGTTTCATAAAATGTATATAACCCTAACAATCAACAGCCCCACATGGTGTCACTGAACTAAAAAAAAAAGTTAGTCGCTGCAGCTCTTAAAGAATTCAGCTGCTCATGAAAACCAGAAAAAAAGCTCACATTACAGCAGTTTTAAAATCCCTGCGTTGGCTCCCTGTGTGCTTCCGAGTAGAGTTAAAAATACTTGTATTCGTTTTTAAAGCTCTCAACGGTCTTAGTCCAAAGTATTTATCAGATTTACTTTTAGCTTATGAACCTCCCAGGGCTCTCAGGTGGTCTTGGGTTGGTCTCTTGTTTATCCCGAGAGTGGGGACCAGGACATATGGCGAAACATCTTTTAGTGTTTATGGTCCTCGCGTGTGGAACAGCCTTCCGGATGACCTGAGGGCAGCTGGAAATATGGACATTTTAAGAAACAGCTTAGTCTTTTTAATGAAGCTTTTGAGAAATTATTGTTATTTTTAGATTGATTATTATTATTTTATTATTTTATGTCTACTTTACTTTCTTATCACATCTTCATTTTATGTTCTTATTCTCCATTTTTAATACTGATTTTCCATTTTTAACTGTACCTGTTTATTTCTATTGTATTTATCTTATTTTATTTTTTATTTTTTTCTTTACTTATTTACTTTTTAAATATTTTTATTGTTTTAATTCCTTTGGATGGTTTGGGCATTTTAATAACTTTTTCTGTGTTTTTAGCTCCCCGATACAGTTAATGGCAGTTGAAATGGCGCCTCTTAGGACAGAATATTTAGCCTCTCTAGTTCTGCGACCACATAGATGTGTTTGAATTTCATGCAGGTTTGATAGGTCATGGGGGGATTCGATGGGGTAATGATGCTTGTATTTGTATTTGTTTTATCTTTTTTCTCTTTTACATTGCTGTAAAGCACTCACATTGTATGAAAAGTGCTTTATAAATAAAAGGTGATTGATTGATTGATCTGAGATTAATACACAGAAGCATATACAGCTTCAACTGACTCTTGCCAAATTAAACACACAAATTTTTATGTGAAATAACCAATATTTATCTCATTGTAAGATGTTGCCGAAGAAAAGATTTTATCCAGAGTAACTTAATGCTATTTTTTTCCATTTATCCATCTTCCTATCTGCTGTCAACAGGGTCTTTTAATGCTGATCGGCGCCCACCTGAGGTCCTCTTCAAAGTAATCTTCTGGCTCGGCTACTTCAACAGCTGCCTGAACCCCATAATCTATCCCTGCTACAGCCGTGAGTTCAAGCTGGCCTTCATTCGGATCCTAAGATGCCAGTGTCACCAGCGAAAACGTCCAGGCTGGAGGGCTTACAACTACCGTTCCTCTAACGTCAGCTCCTCTGGGAACTCACGCAAAAGCTCTACAGATCACAACTCCAGCTGGTTAAATGGAAGCCAGCGCACTCTGCCATCTTCCGCAAGCCCAAGTCCCAGCTACCTAAGCAAGGGCCTCCCTCCCTGCCCAGAGGGGGAAACTTTATACATCTGGGGAGGCACCCCATCTCCATCCACACCAAACATGTTGCCTGGAAGTCTGCAGGGCTGCCAGCAGGAAACTCTGAAACAGGAGTTTAAAGGGAGTGAAGCAGCTCAGGAGAAGGTTGCAGGCATTTTCTCATTTTCTTTTGGGAACAATACAGACAAGGGAGGACTCAACAGAGCCAGCAGCATGCCTGATGACAATGTGTGACTGCTATGTTTAACTGTTATTTGATTAATTCCTTATTGGGATTGCAGTCACAGCTTGGATGTAGTATATCACTAGTTTCACTGTACATGATCCATGATCATTTATATTAGTCTGTGGATTGTCACCTGTAATCAATGTGAAGTGAAAATAACTTAAGTATGCTGCTCTATCACAGGTATTTTGCTCAACATTTCAGTATCTGTGATTAACAAGACAGAGGTTTCTTTCAGTGAACAGTTACTGCTGGTGCCTTCTGTGGAGAGAAACCTGCATGCATTTTGATTTAAAGACAACAAAACCTGAAAGGGAAAATATGTAACTTCATCACAGCCCTCCCTCCACACCTTTCAGGTCTACACTTCCCTCTAAAATAGACTGAACATGACAAAGAGTTTGACTCCTGTACAAAGTGTGGTTTATAAGACAAAGGATTGTGTTTGTCACTTGATATCTTCATGGTATATTGTCAAAAAGAAAAAAAGTATAACCTGTTATATTTTGGAGTTTTTTCCTGCTGTGCGCACAATTCATCAGATTTCATCTTGTTGGTCGGTTTGTAGAGATGTGACGGATAAATAAAATTGAAACTTTGCTCAAATGCTGTTAGATGCAAATCCTTAAATTCGAAAACATCAGTGTTTGATCTAAGAACGTTTGTTTTGTGTTTTATTCTGAGTCAAACTTACCTAATAAAATTAATTTAATCATGTACAGTAACAAGACATCTAAATTGTTCATTGGCGACGTCTTTATTTAAGCCGTGGTTCACTACACGCCATGTAATCATGTCAAATTAGACACCCCACTGATTTAATAAAAAATATTTTTCTGATGCAGTAGAGGTCGAGATACTTTGATACTTTAGCTCATTGTTTAAGTTCACACTTAAAGCTTTTTTGGAATTTAATTTTCATACTTAAATGACCCCAACCATTTATCCATATTTTCCACGGTGTAGCCTCAGCTACAGTAACACTTGTGGCCAAAATCATGGTGATATATCAGTTTATTGAAGGGAAATTCACTGTTTTTATGCCCGTTCTGCTGACAGTAATTCACATTTCACTGAAGGTCAAGTCCGAACCTGAAAAGTTTCTTTTAGAACAAAACAAAACAAATACTAATGTGAACATAGAACATGCTTGCCAAAACTAAATACAGTTTTCTGAACACTACAGCTCTATTCAGTTGAATTTATCACAATTCAATCAAACTCATCCCATTCACGCTAAACGTATACATATGCCACTTCAAAAAAGTTGCCTTACAAAGAAAGTCAACAGATTGCATGAAATCTTCATTTCAATTCAATCTTCCTTCCTGAGCATGCATGTAGCAACAGTGGGAAGGAAAAACTTCCTTTTTACAAGATTAAAGCTCAAGAGAACCAGACTAGGAAAGGCAGCTATCTGCTTCACCCAGATGAGGAGGTAATAAGACACAGTGGAGACGTTCTAGTGGGCCTCATTCCTGGGATGAGAGGGGAGAAACTAAAAAAAATGGTGTAGAACTCCCACCAAAAGAAATTAAATGTCAGATAATTTATTTTAAGAGTAATAAATTGAATAAATTATAAATTAAGTAATAAATCATTTTTGTCCCACATGATCAGGAAATCCTGACTGAACTGTCTGCTTATGTTCAGGTGGTGGTTTGATGACTGAGACTAGAGAAACTTCTTAATTTCCTCCAGTTTCTTGCTCTACTGGGTCTTTACCCCATCACCTTTTTATAAATATTTTGCAGTTTGAAAAGCAAAAAGAACAGAGGTACTTAAATGCTAGAAAAATAAAAAACACACACTTCTTACCTCTGGAAAACAACGGCTGCCACCCACACCAGCAGAGCAAGAGATGGGCAGAGATAAAGGGAACGCAAAGGCCAAAGATGAGAAAGTTTTATTTTAAACATGAAAGTCCTGCCGTGACCAAAATATGCCAAATGGTCAAAGGGCATGTCAGTGGAAAAGTCACCACAGCTGAAGTCAATCATCCTCTCATTTCATCAGTATCCATAAGGACATTGTCTAGCTTGATGTCCTGGGGAGTGTGAGTCAACCACTGCTTCGTCATAGAAAAGGAAAATTAGGATGAGTCATTTTTTATAGCCAGCTTTATTCTCTTTTGATTGCATTTTCAGAATGTAATTCAACAAACAAGAGCATATTCATTTAAGGTGGAATAAACTGATGCATGAATGCCTCAGTCTCAGTTAATCGTGTTTTCTCATTCTTACAAAGTTGATGCAGTAAAGTGAACAAACTGATAAATGTTTATCTGCAGGTCAAATTAACTTTAACAGACTGCCTTTCATATGTTTCATCCCAGGCCCCTTTGATTTCTGAGAAGGGCCTCAGAGAAAGGTGATCTCATCATGAAAAGCATAAACTCTTCATCCATTACTTGAGGAGGGGCAAGGTGGTGGACTTCATGATTTCTTCTGGCCAACTCAAGAAATACATGGTGTATATTCCCTGTTCAAAGCTGCAGGATATGAATACAGACAGAGATGATGATGATTGATAGTGTTGCTAGCAAAGAAACACATTGGTTGGTTTGTTCTTTCCGGGGATCAGTGAAAAATACTGAGATTTTACTGTTAGAAACATTACAAGTGAGGAACTAAAAGATGGGATTGGCTTGGGATTGTTCACAGGCTCCATTATGGCCCCATAAGAATTGTCCTCCTTGGTTACGGGTAGTTTTCTAAGGACAGATAAATCAAAAAGATTAAATAAAATGATTTATCCATAAAGAATTTGAAACAATTCTGCCATCAGGATCTGATGTTTCATCTCAGCCAAGCCCTGACATGGATGATGGAGGGGTAGGACAGGACAACCTCAAAGTCTGGATGATGATGGTAATGGATGAGCAGAGAAAGGAGGGAGCAAATGCCTCTGAGGCTCTCTGATATTAGAAAGCTGTGGACAGAGGAAGGAGGTGGGTTTACTAAAACCAGAATAGAAAAGTCTTTAAAAACGGTCTTTAAAAACAAAAGAAGGTTTTAAAGAACGTGGGCTGAGATGATGCAAAATAAATATGTTGAAAAAGAACGTTATCTTTGTGATTTTAGGGATCATTTTTTTAATGTGAAAGACTGAATATATAAATATAATGTACAACTAGAACAATGGTGTTGATACCACGAGATGATCCGATCAAATCCAGGTGTTTATGCCGTTTATGACAGAGCAGATTAAAATGACTCCCACAGGAAGCTATAATACTCTTAAGACTTGCTTTGAAGATGTAGGTTTTTTCTGGATTTGATTTTCCAATATCCGCATATAGGAGGTTCATTTGCAGACAATAATGACTGCAACACAGAACAGTCATCAATGTTGGAGTAATTTTCATGTTTTATCAGGGCTGGTGTTGCGTTGAGGTTCCCCTTATACCACATTTCAAATTAATGAGAAATACAGGTCAAAACACAAAAATCATTAAAAGACCTGCAGAGTGGATGAATGATGCAGTTGACATCCGCAGGTTCAACTCAGCCACATGAATTTTTTATTCATGATGACATGTAGAAAAACGGCTACGGCTACGACAAAATCATATGTACAGCACTTGTCATAGAAACCTCTAAATGTCACTGTGGGAAAACAGGAAACAAGCAGATTATGGTTTCTAATATTTTTCGACATTAAAACCCCTTAACTGTCTCTAAAAACATCCAACAAACTTCAAACAAAGGCATCTCCTGATAGAAGCAGATCTTGTTTTTTAACTTTAAGAGGACAATGCACCTCCTCCAAAAAGTTAAAAAACAAGCAACGTCCGTTTATCAAGTACCCTACCTAAATCTCTCTCACTTTTTTACATTTAAATTTATATAGATTTTCTTTTAGGGAGAGGGCCCACGGACCAGTTCAGTTTCCAGTTAAGGAAAAATATTTGTCATTCTTTTGATGCCAGCCTAAAGGAGGCTGTGAAAGGCTGAACAATGAAGATCAATCTAGAACTAGATCAACTATGATATCAAAGAGCAGGAGCAGAAGTTACCTATAAATAATAACTGCTCCTCAATACAAAATTTAGTCTATCTCTCATGTTTTAGTGAAACAATTATAACACAATATTTGATTGGAACAAAGAGTGTTTTTCCCAAAGAAACTGTGAGTGTGATTCCTGTTGAGGTTTGTGTAGTCTCATTTGTTTCAACATGATTCTTTAATTGTAGCAGAATTCTAAAAGTGAAATATTTTTTCACAGAACTACATTCATCTTTTCGTTTCACTGCCCCCTAATGGTGAAACAGCAGAATTCTCCTGTTTGGTGGGTCATGAACCAAATCTAGTGTGTGTTGGCTTATTCAGCAAAGAGCAACCAGAGTTCATTCTTATTTGACCACATATAAGTTCAGTACACAGTCAGAGAAACAAGAGAAAACATTTTATCTCAAACTGTGAATACAAGTCGTTTTCTTCTGAGTCATTCAACTAGAAACTGTACCAGGTTCAGTGAAGTTTGTTTAAAATAAATGGGAACTGGATTTAGAGTCTAATTACATTATGCCATTGGGTGGCTGTAGCTCAGGAAAGCAGCAATCAGAGGATCAGTGGTTCATCCTGCCTCTGATGCATCAATAATGTGTGAATGTCTATATGATGGGTTTAAAAGGGACTTGAAGAAATACATAGAATAAGAGGGACTGTTTGATTGTGTGTGAATGTGGCTTGTAGTGAACTAGAAAATTATTACAATTACAATTTCAAAAAACCGTGGAGTAATTTACTATAGCAAGTAGTTAAAACAACATCAGCACAATTACACAGTAAACAATAATTGTTATCTGAAAGGACAATAGTAAATTAATAGAAAACAAAAAATAGAGTTATTTGAGTCGAGCAATGTAGCATGTGTTGGGAGAATTAGTCAGGTTGATGACCCCAAAGCCAGCGAGCAGCAAGTCTGAGAAAAGTCCCTCAAACCATTTTCTACAGACACCGCATGTTTCTACTTCCCTTCTACTTTTCTACTTCCCTTCTTATTTCATGGGTTGGCATTCTCAGCGCACCATGTGAGGAGCAGCAGACAGAGAAAACAGCCGTGGGATAATGTGTTGCAAAATCATAGTTTTTATCCACGGATCACAGCACAACTACGTTTTAAACATTGTTTGTTTCTTGGTAGATTGGGCCTGAACTGAAAACAGATTTTGGATTCAGGCTGCAGAACAAGTCCGGCACACAAACAAGAGAAATGAACAAGTTTTGAATGAATGAATGAATTTCAAACAAATTAATTTATTTTGAATTTAAAGATCTAAAGATGAGATGCAGCAAAAACAGGAAGAAGTGAACAGGCTGCGTGGCATGAAGGAGACTGTCTGACAAAAGAGGAAGATCAGGAACATAAATTCTTCCAACTGATGGGATCATGTAGGTCATTACTCATAGCCTCCACTTCAGCTCATGGCATTGTCTGTTGCTCTCTCTCGTGACTCATTTCCACCACAGAACAAATGTTTCATTTATTAAGTCAGAAAAATCTCCATAGGATGCCAGAGTCCGTCAAAAGTGCTCTCAACCAACATATGGCAACAGTTTTCGAGTTACCTTCAGTCAGTAACACAAAAACACTTTGCGTAAACATTTTTATGATTATTAGGGTTTAAATAAATCTGTTTTCACGACAAAGCTGTCACCCAGCTGATTTCTTGTTCACATCATCATCTGTTTTTTTAGCATGCGTGATCAACTGATGTGGACATGTATTTGGGCTGAGGACAATCTCATTATGATGAGGTAATCAGGTTAGTAAATGCCATGTAATAACCTGGCAGGGTGCAAGGTGAGTTAGATCAACCACGTCTGAAAGGAGAGAAAAACTGACAAAACAATGTAGACACAATTAACACATGAAGTGGAGATTGTTTCCTATACCAGTGGTTCCCAGCCAAAGTGGTCCCCTAAATTCCACATGGGGTCCCCAAAGCTTTGGACAGTCAGAGCTATTGTAATAAATTTTCACACATCGTCTCTATTTTAAGAGAAACAGGAGAGGCTTTATTTGGTTAATTTGACTTTGGCTTCATGGAAGGACAGGACTCTGCCAGAATCTCAGTTTTGAAACTGTAAAACCAAACATGGTTTCAGCACAGGGTGGGGCGGGGATCTATGACGTTTTAGTAGTTAGATGAAGGAGGTCTTCAAGGAAAATAAGTTCACCATATCCTACTGCACAATCATAGCACATATTGTATGAAAATGAGAAAACTACACACACTATAAGCATGACGTGTTTGATGTATGATCCAGTCTGTATACTTCACTTAGTATTAAGTCAAGACAGTTTGCCTCTATCCCGAGGTCATGACATCTGCCTAAAGGAAGTTTACCAGATTACAGTAAAGATAAAAATCGTATTTATTTAATTCAAACAAAAAACAAATACTGATAACAATTCACCACCGCTTACTTGTATTTCTTAGCTAACAGTAAAACTTCCACATTCTGGTTATTGTCTTCATCTGCCAATCACAGCACACTAAACAAATATTTTCATGCACTATGTGATGTAAGCGTTCATAACTGAGATGTACAGTCATCGTTTAGTTTCGTCCAGCTCTTAAAGAGAACGACAGAAGGTGGGCTAAAAACTAGAATAGTGGAAGAAAAGCAGATAAATAATAGGATGGTACTTTCATATGTGGATCAGATGTCATGATTTCTATGTCAAACTATCATTTGATTTATTATTTTCTGATCATGTAAAGATGCAGCAGTCTCAATCAATCATTGCTCTGGGAAAATACTTTAATATCAATGACTCCACTCCACATCGGCACTGTACATAATGCCTGTTTCTGCTGAATGCAGGATGTGTGCACACTTTTGAGGAAGGATTTTCTCGCATTTCACCAGACAGTTCTTCAGAACATCACAGAAACTACTTGATAATGTGCATGTGAAGGCCTCCTGAATAAAAAAGATGCTTACACCAGGCACCGAGAAGCAGGTATTTAATGCCCTGACTTTTTTACAACCCCTCACATGCTCCAACTCGCACACCAAGTCGCAGTCACATCACAGAGGTGCTTGAAAAACCAGATTCTGACAGGAGAAAGACAAGTTGTCGAGAGTTGGAAAAACACCACAAACATTTTCACACACATGTGGGGGTGTCACATGACGAAGTATGTGTGAGAGGAGTGGAAGGAGCAGTTAAGAGGCCACTCCTCTCTTGACTCATAAACTCCTTCCTTGTTTCATCACTTCTCTGTCAGCATCATGGCGTTCGCTGGGAAATATGAGCTTGAGAGTCAGGAGAACTATGCAGAGTTTTTGGAAGTTATTGGTATCAATGATGTTTTATTGATTATACAGGTAACTTATGAACAGATGTGACTGAACCTTTATTCATTTGGAGCTTTGCCTTCTCTGTCACAGGGCTCACCAATGCCAAGACTGACTACAAAGTGGTGACGGAGGTGGTTCAGGAGGGGAATAAATTCACCTGGACGCAAACCATCCCAAACTGGAGCTGGTCCAATTCGTTCACCGTTGGTCAGGAATGTGAGCTGCAGACAATGACAGGCACCAAATTCAAGGTGAGCTAAAAACACGTGCTGAAAACAAAAAATGTATGTTTTCATTGATATCTAACAGCCTTTGTAAATGTGACTCTAAGGCCCCTGTGGTTATGGAAGACGGGAAGATTTCAATAGAGTTTCCTCAGTACCATTTCACAGCAGAGATCATAGATGATAAGCTGGTCATGGTAAGAGTTATCAGTTTATGATCTGTTCTCAGACTGCGCTTGCTTAATCACACAAACTGTTATAAGCTGAATGTGACTCATTTTAGAATCACTTTTATTTATTTTTTCTGTATTGTGTAGACTTGTGTAACTCCAGGAGAGAAGGGTGTGACTTTCACACGGGTTAACAAGAGGATCTAATGCTGCGAGACTCAACATGCTTCTGTGGGAAAGAATGACAGTGCTTGCTAACGTTACTGAAACAGGAGGAATACTGTGACCATGAGGCAGAAGTGGAACGTCTCTTTGGCATCAAGACTGAATCTGGTTGGTTTCATCCCTTTGCAGAAGTGGTCAGAAATCACTTTGTACAGTATTTTTTTGTGTTTGCATTCAGTAATCAAATCAAATCAAACTTTATTTATATAGCACCTTTCATGTACAAAAAGCATCTCAAAGTGCTTAACATAAAAAC
>JBBDHI010000007.1:21898437-21912088 GCA_037177115.1 Craterocephalus stercusmuscarum
GTAGCCCTAATGAGCAAGATTTCTCACACCCTGGTTCTGCGGGAACAAGAGAATTCCCAGTATCCCAGCTGTGCACAAACAAGGGGATCTCAGTTAACCATATGTTAAAGATCTACAGGGGGTAACATGCGAGTAAATACTTGATAGATACAAAAAGTAAATGATAATAACTGAACCTCTCTAACACAGCGTGTAGCCAGGGAAGGCCATTCAACTCTACAATATAGAGTATAGTGGTGAGTAAGAGCTTTGTAACCTGTGACAAACCTTAAGGCTCCATGATAGACAGAATCTAAGCATTGCAAAGATTTTACAGGCACGTGCATTTATAGTAGGTCACCATAATCCAATACAGGAAGAAAGGTTGAGTGTAACCAACCTTTTCCATGCAGCAAATGTGAAACATGTCCTGTGACAAAAGAAGAGCCCAAGTTTCAGCTTTAACTTTTTAACCAAATTCTCTATATGAGGTTTAAAAGAGCCGGTTATCAATCGAAACACCCAGATATTTGTAACAATGTACTAAATCAATTGTGTTTCCTTGCAGGGAAAGAAACAACTGGGGGAGGCTCGGGAATCTTTCTATTATTTTAAAAATATCATAAAATTGGTCTTAGAAACATCCATCCATACAGACTCATATTAACAGCAAAATGATTCACTGTAAAAGGAAATAAACACGTTGGGATGAATTTAGAAAGAAATGGGGACAAATTAATGGAAATGTGGATAAAATGAGGCGTTTTATTAAACGTTCAAAGCTGAAAAACATGCTGTACTGATGAGGGCTGGGCCATACTGTACATTTTAGTATCTATCAGATCCGAAGTAAATCCAGGGAAAGAAACGCAGATACTGATACTTTTTACTTTAAATTTCACAATGCTTTATTGGTTTTGCCTTGAATTATTGACCATAATTATGATCATACTGAAACACAACATGAAGATTTTTGTCAAATAAAATATTGAATTTAAATCTCAGCATTTTTGCTTGTAAACATAAAACCACATTAAAATGTAGCAAGTTATCAAAATAACTATTATTCCCTTTTATCACTCACAGTTGTTTGAAAAAATAAAGTCAACAATGAAAAATGACTCAACGAAAGCAAAACCTGCATTTTATTTGGCTCTCATTCATATTCTTTGTTTTTTCCCCCCAAAATCCTCTACGAGAAAAGCATTGATATCATCAGGCTGGTGTCGATCAATACAATACCTTGGTATGGATGATATTGATTTTTGGATGGATCAGCCCAGCCCTGCTGATGTGTAATGGAATGGAATGGAATCCAGCGTATTGCAGAGAGACGGAAGCAGAAGGTGTTATTGTGACATGTTGTGTTTGAGTGTTTCAGTCAGAACAAACATTACAGAGTCTTATAAACATGGAGGAACCAACTAGAGGTGGATTGATTGATCAGTTTGGCTTTTTAATGGATGCTGATGTGCAGTTTGACAAACTGTCAGCATGAGAGGAATTAGATGTTGATGGTTGGGAGACCTCCTCCATCTCCACCAGGAAGCTGCATACCTGAAGTCAAGGTGAAGTCAGAGAGTCAAGTTCTGTGTTTCCATCTCTAAAGCTCTAGAGCTTTATACACGCATGTTGTCTCCGTCAGGAAGGTTACAGCGTAACCGGCGTAGCCCCTGTGTAGGTCCGCACAGGCCCGACACCTACCTCTTCCAGGCCTGACTACAGCCGGCTACGTGGACGCAGAAGTACTCGCTTGTGATTGGTCAGATTGTGATATAGAGTTGTTCTGATACCGGTATCGGTATCGGAAATGCCTCCGATACCACCCCAAATTCTGGTATCCGTATCGGCGAGTACTGGAGTTCAGGTAGCAATTTGATACCACATAATTTATGAAAATAAGTATATTTACTGATTAGCTCTATTATCTCTGACACAGTTCTTTATCGTTCTTAAAACAGTTGCACTGTGCAGCCGTCTGCAGCCTGCTGTTTTAGAGGGTTAGACAAGTTAGACAAAGAGTTAATAGTAATAATGTTGGCGGTGTGGCTGTATTTCACACTGGATTCTCCCACCAGCAAGACTGCATTTAAAGATAAATTGCTTCAGTTTGCTGTATTCATTCATGTTTTACAAAGACTTTAACCCGAGCCAGGCCTTATCACAACGCTAATCATATCGCAGCCATGCAGGTGTAATATTACATTTATTTTAGAATACTGTGGTATCTCTACTTGGTATCGGCCGATACCAAAAGCACAAGTATCAGAATCGGGAGGAAAAAAATGGTATCGGAACATCTCTACCAAAAACAGAGCCATTTGACCTTCAACATTTGTCTGTAACTTTGAAATTTGGCTAAAAATATTATTGTTTATCTGTTATGGTTAATCTTATCTGTTTCAATGCGGGACTGAACAGCTTCCACACATGATGGAAGTTCATCATTACTGCACAAGGTTTGAAATTAATCCATTCAGTTTTCAAAATTCATACAGAAAAATGATTTAACATTGATAAGCTCACTGTATAACACTGAAGAACTCATTTTGTAAATTATTTATTTTGACAAACATATTGTTTAGGTCACTAAAATCACTTCATTTATACTGCGCAGGAACAAAATCATAAACTTCTCACCATTTTGGGGGATTCTGAGGTGTGTTTCTTTGATCTCTTTTTTGTGGAAAATATTTGTTCATACTCTTCAGTTGACTCCAAGAGTCGTTTTGTTGGTTTCCGAAGGCGTTTATTCTCAGAGTTTCCTATGTGGACATAAATAACACAGTTATTATTTTCTTTAAATGCATTTTTCCCGCTTTGCAAACATCTAAAACAACACTTGTTTGAATCCCACCTGCTGTGCTGCTCGTGTCTGAGGAACGCGAGTCACTCTCGGTGGGCTTCTCCATTCCCAGATCCAGATCAGGTGATGTTCTCATGGCGCAAGAGCCCTTCTTCTCAGCAGACGCCTCATTCCCAACCTCCCCCTTAATCTCAGCAGCCTCCTCCACCACCTGCCAGCGCTTCTTTGGAGCCACTGTCATTTCTGAGTTTTTACTGAGGTAGCTGGCAGGCGGATCAGCAGCGGCAGGAGCCTCCGATCCGAGGTCGGCGTGGCCGCTGACAAACTCCCTGCCGTAAGCCATGTCAGCCAGGTCCAGGGACAGGCCGGGTATCCCCATTTTCAGTTTGGCAGGAAGTTTCTGTTTTCTCCGCTGCTTCTCTGAGCTCCCAGTCTGAGCCTGAACGGGAAGATCTTCACAATGATCGCCGTCAGCGCTCATGATTTCTTTATTCCTGATCTTGGGTTTCGTGGGAGTATTTCGGGGCGTTTCGCATTTCCCGTTTTCTAGTTTAATTCCAAGACTTAAGCCGTCACAAGAACTTTTTAATGGGTCAGCTTGTGCTGAAGTGGGGATCACCAGGGGCTCCTCCTTAATAAGAACAGGCGACGGCGGCACCGTCAGAGGCTTGCCTTCTTTTTCTCTGGTATCATGCATGTCTTTTAAGAGCATCAGGAAAGTACTGAACTTATAGTTGGAATCAGGCTGAAATGCGGTCGGCTCAGAGTCACTACCGTCGTCCTTCACAAGAGATTTAAACATGAGCTCCTTACCACCCTGACAGGCATCCAACGATGGTGAGGTAGGTGCTGGCTCCGGGACGATGTCTTCCGTTTTAATTTTAACCGTTTCCACAACGGATTCGCTTAAAACCTCGCACTTTGATGCAAACGAGCCATTACGAATGAGTTTCTTATCAGGCTTCCTTGTGCGCCTTTTCGGAGAGCAGCGGTTCAGAGTGGACGACACGTCGCCGGTGGACTCCACATTAGGAGACGTCTCTGTTTTGATGGAAGCACTAATAAGCCTATCGACAGAACAGTCGCCAGTAGGAGCTTCTGGTGAGTTTTGGCCAGGGGCCAGCACATCTCGGGCATCAGTCTCTTCCTCTGCTCGCAGAGCTCTCGTCATCAGACCGCTGCTGGCAAGAAGAGCCACAGAAAGCTTTTCATTTGAGTCGAATGACATATCAGCACAGTTTTTATCTTTAGATGTCAATTTGTTTTTCAAGTGACAGGAGGAATCAGTGGGATCGGTACACTGGCCGACTGTTTCTGCAGGCTTTTTAGCTCTTATTGAACCGCATTCATTGCTGACTAGTGTGTTTGTATCCCGAGCCGGGGGAACCGCTGTGCGTTTAGGCCGATGCAGCATTGGAACTGAATCCAGATCAGCGTACGGTGAGTCCTTTGGCTCTTCTTTCAGTGCACGTGTAGCTTTATGGAGCTTCCCCGTCGTGTTCGCGACGGCAGAGGTTTCCTTCGATCCACCAATGATATGACCAAATATTTCGGACAAACATTTCTTTTTCTTGGGGAGAACTTTGCTCTTGTTGGCTTTAACTGTAGAGTTTTTGATGAGATGGTGCTCGTTCCCGTTGGGGGAAAGTGCAGGGGACGGGGTTTGAGCGGGGTCAGCGGAGACGGAAGGGGCCTCCGCTGATTTTTCAGTGGGAAGAAGACTGGCTACACGCTCCTCTCCATTGCTGGATGCCGACGGAGCAAGTTCACGGTTCTTCTGCCGTCCAGGGAGCAGACACTCAGCCTCCGCCACACTGACTTTCCACGCCGTCAGCAAACTTTTTGGAATCTGCCAAGATTCAAATTCTTTCAGATCATTGCTCACAGAAAAAGAAATAAAACATCTGATGCTTATTTTTTCCCTCATTACCGTGTACTTGTAGTCCTTCTCTTTCTGTTTCCCTCTCCGTCGAAGCACAGGAAGCTCATCAAACTGATGGCCTCCCTCAAATGGAAGAATGACACTCCCCAAGACCCAGGCTCGCTCTGAAACCTCCCCAAGCGTCTCCAGGTAATACATCCGACAAGGACGGGGACTTGGAACTGCAGCAAAAAGGAAAAAAAAAAAAAAAAAAAAAAACCTTTCACTCACATTATGAAAGTAAGACAAACTTGAGAAGAGATCACATCAGCTGCAGCGCCCATCATCACACTGAAGCCCCAACCTAAGCCTTCATCACATCATACCAGACCCGAGAACATCATTCAGGCCTCTCCTTCATTTCAACATCCCCAATTTTTGCTGCTGTATCCTTGCAGGTTTGTGATGCTGTAGTGGTGATGACATGCATCACAGTCCGACTTGTAAGGTGTGAGCAATATCAGCCGTCATCACATCAAACCTCACCTTTCATCTTAGTGTGAATCCCCTGGTCCGGGTCACAAGTGACTTGGCAAGGCCACCAGGGCCGTCTGTTGAATTTGGCCCACACCAAGTCCCCCTCCGAGAATTTTACCGCAGGTGGAAGCTTTTTCTTTGGGCTGTTGGACTAATCAGCACAAATAAAAAAAATTAAAAAAACTTTAATATTTGATGCAACAGAAAATGCTGCTCTGTGCTAAAACTAACCTGCACGCTGAATATCAAGTGATAACATTTCTAAGTTGTGTTGTTTGATGTATACTGTTTTAAAGTTTCACACATTATCCAAAGTTTTTTCCCATCATAACACATAACCCAGCCTGACTTGTGTGCCTTTGCCTGTACAGAAGTTGCAAAATAAACATTCCAGGTTTTTAAAACTCACATTAGAGTTGGTGCCAGCTGGTGAGATAAGTCCAGGGTCAACAGGAGACATAAGTTCAATATCACTGTCTGATTCACCACCCAAACTCCACCCATCTCTCATGGTGATTTCTGGCAGTGCGCTGGGGCTCAGCGTAGGATTCAGTTCAGAAATAGTTTTGGACATCAGATTAAAGACCGTAGGCTTGTATGTTCTTTCGTCCACCCCTGAGTTGCTTGTGGTTTTACTCGCAGTAACACTTCGGTCCTGGCTGGAGTTTTTGGGGTGGCGAAAAGGCACGAGGTCCTCGCCGCCATCGAGCTCGCCCTCTTCGTCCTCCTCCTTAACGTCGCTGCTGTCGAACAGCGTCGACTCAAAATGCAGGAACCCGTTGGGGATGGGGGAACAGCGCTCAAAGCTGTCAGGACTGTGAAGGGAGAAGCCATTTCTGCTCCCATCCTGCAGAGCGTGGAAAGGCTCCATGTCCTCATTGCCCGGGGACGCAGGCAGCTGGACTGATGGCGCCTCAAACTCATCATCATCCGTGATTGGGCTTGCACAGTGCAAGGTGTTTCGAGGGGGGGCATCCCTATCCAAGTCAGATCTGTTGAGTGCAGTGCTCAGGATCTCCGGCCTCCTCTGTGGGCTGAAGCAGCGCGGTCGCTCTGGCTGAGTAAACCCCAGAAAAGCAGGTTGTTTGAGGCTGGAGGGAGGCAGCTGCACAGATGTTGACTGGCCTGATCCTCGCTTTACGATGCCACATTGGTTTCCATAGGAAGTGCTCACGGGGCCGTTGCAGGGCCTCAGCTCTGCCTGGCTCGAACCCAACACTGAGCCTACCCTAAGACCCGCTCTGTACGACTGATTCATGTTGTCATGCTTATATCCTGTCAGATTAAAAAAAGAAAGAGAGGGTTAGACAGGGGGGCTGAGCCTATTAGTCCACTAGCGCAACAGACCTGCGCAGAACACATGAAACCACACTAACATTTCAGAAATTAGGTAAAAGTAGCACTCATATGTGCTCCGAGAGAAAGTTGTAAGGCAGTCTGTGCGCGCACACCAACACCATTAAGCCCACATAGCATGGCCTCCATTCTAAAGGCCAGCCGGACGGCACAAGACAAAACACTGAACACAACTGCTCCGTTCACACGTTTCATTCACAAATTGCTACAAAAAAATATATCGCCGCTTTGTTTTGTGCTCGGGGGGTCATGGCGACCGCTGACTAATCTGGAGGAGCTCTGAGGCTGAAGAGAAGGTGGTGACACTGAGCCATCACAGAAACAGTGAGCGGCTTTCACAAACAAGCTACAGCCGCACACCGACGTAGGAAGCTACTACTGACTCACACACAAAAAGGGCTGATCGGCTCTAAGTTCACCACACTGTCAACACGTGGAAAAACGTGAAAAACTCACCATTTGGAGGTCGGTCTGCGCAAAACCAGTAGCGGATATCTGACAACGTGACACAAAGCGAGAGCTTTTCTCGATTTGTGAAGGCAGGTCTGCACAATCCCAGCTGCAGCAGCACTAGTAGTAGGCCAAGGCACAGCTCTCATTCTCGGCACTTCATCGCCTCATCAGCGGCGGCCCTCTTAAAACTGTCACCTTAAATACTAAATAACAACAAAATCTCCATTACGCTGCAACATCTCACAGCGGCGAAACTCAAAGTGCCACAGCCGGTCCCCTAACAGCCACAGCAGCTTATTTACTACATGATTTGTGCCTGCTGTCGAAGTGCCCTCGGTTATGTTAAAACAAGCCCAGACTGACTGTGTTGGTGAGCAGCAACCAATCGGCACAGCTACCCAACCCCCCGTCTGCAGAGGGCCGTGACACTCACCCTCCACACACACGCACGCACACTTGCGAGCACACACGAAGACATACGTTTTCACGCACGCGCGTGGACATCCAGGTGAAGTTTCTTGCGGTCATATTGATATAAAACAGTAATAATAACAAATAAATGGCAGAGCGCTTTTAGTAAAACGGGGCAGATTTTTCTGCGCGTCCGCGCTATTGTTTAAAAATATGAGGACTAAAGTCTCAGGTTTTTTGTCAATAGCAGCGGGGGAGATCGGCTAAACAAAACGCTTGCAGTGCGGGTGTAACCACACGGCCTCTCCGGTCAAACCTAACTGTGCGCCATGTTGCCTTCCACAGAGCTCTGACATGAGGAAACAGGCCGCTAGGCGCTCAAGAAAATAAGATGAAGACAAAGTGGGTCGCAGGAGCGACGATTATAGCCTACAGAAAGTTTTTTTTAAATCATGATTATAAAACATCAGCGGCCGTCTGTCGGTGTGCGTTCACACAATCAATTCTCCGCAAATTGAACGGAAACACGTCCACAAATGCGCAAATGGGAAAAAACGCACGGTGGATTCGCTGCACTGGGCCAGTCCTAATGGTTCAGACAAAGACCAGCCAGCTGAACAGGCGGATTTCACAGAAAATGTCGTCATAGGTGCTCGGATCTGTGCGGTTAATGTCTTAAACATTATTTGAACGACTGCGTGGAGAGATTATATCGATTTAATAAGTAAACTGTGTTTACATTTAACGTGAACTTCCGCTTCTTTAAAAGAGCATACCTCAAAATTGTTACCGTAACAGTCATGATACAGATCTAGGTGTGAATTCATTTATTATTACAAGGTGAATACTATATCTGGAGACACGAGCCCTCTTGTGTCTGCAAGGGAGAATTGCTTATTTTCAGCTGAACAGGAAACTGTAGAAAGAACGACTTCCTTCTTTTATTACGGCTTCACATACAGATCATTATCATTTATTACAGTCCACAACAGGTACAGATTTCTGTTTCATGAAGGCATTTTAATCTAATAATCAGTATAACAACAGAAACATTTGGGGTGCTTATCAAGTGAGTTTCAGGATGAAAACAGGTTGTTACAATACAACAAAAATATTTACAAAATTTGAATATAACAAATACTGTGCTGAAAAGAATACAGAGTTTTACAAGCTCAAGGTAATAAAAACGTATTGTTACAATTTTCAGGTATGGTATTACATAAAGAGAAACATACTGGACCTCATATAAATGACAACTACATATTTATATATTGATGCTTAGGGAAAAGTTGGGTGTGTAATGGTTTATGAGAGTAAAAATAAAATGACATCACAAGAATGTAACTGTGGTTGGAAACACAAAAGGACCACAAACTTATATACACATTTGTTGCCAGACTGATGATGGTGTTGTCCGGTTATATGCATGCACATGTGGCAAACGAGAGTAACACCCTGTTAATTCAGTCATCTCTTATGAAGGAATGCTGAATATGCCAAAGATTATACAGTGAAAACAGACAAAACTACTCTAAATATGGGTGAAAAAAGGGTGAAAAAGTGACTTCTGAGAGCATTTTAGAATTGTTTTCCGAGGCATCTTTCAGCTCATGCAACCAAATGCTGAAGAAAGCTGCAAAACTATTCTTTCGTTTCGTCCACTTTGCCACTGGGTTCACAGAGGTCTGTTTTCTCCATTGTGGTGTACGGAAAAGGCGGAACATCACAGTTGGTGAAGTCCAGTTTCTTGGGAATGCTGCAGTTGCTAAAGTCAAAGGTTTTGGCGCTCCCACAACCAAACTCTAGCTTCTTGAGACGAGCTAAACTCTTAATACTGCCCGGTGGCCTGCCAGGACTGACTTTATATCCTGCTGCCTTGGTGGTCCCCAGGGGCCTCCCTGGGCTGGTTTTGAACCCAGCTGCTCGGGTTGTCCCAGGTGGCCGTCCAGTACTTGTACGGTACCCAGCCGACTTAGTGGTCCCTGATGGCCTGCCTCTCCGCCCTGATTTCACAATGCCCTTCTTTTTCTTAGAGCCATCCGGCCCCAGAGCCTCAGTGGCCCTGATTCTCATCGTCTGTGGCTGGAAGTCATTCTGTGTGTCTTGCAATTGGCATGCCATGGCTTTGTGCACTCCCGGTGGTAAAGGGGCAAGGCCAGCAAGGGACAGCTGCAAACCAGGGGTTGCAGGAGAGGTGTAAAATTTGTTGGATTGTGTGCTACATAAATCAAAGTGGCTGGCTGGATGACAGTCCTCTGCCAGCCCACTCATACAGTAGTCACCGCTGCTGCTGCTGCTCACTTGATGCATCATTTTCTGTTGGGAGTGTAAAGAAACACAAATATTGACAAGAAATAGCCACGTGTACAGTGACAAACAGTCCCAAAGAGAATTTTACATTAGCTTACTTTTTGATGGAGCAAAAAGGCCTTTTAGCGCAGCTACAAACAGCCTGAGCTCCGCCAAGAATCGGTGGGTTTAAGATATCTAGTTTGCTCAAAAAGCATGGCATGCACGTAGCGGATGTAAATGGCTGCTGCAGAAAACACTTAACTATTTTATGAATGCTAAATGATCAGATCGTACCTCATTTGTTGTTGGTTATTGGTCCGGAAAGGGTTAATTTCCACTCGTGTACGCTTTTCCTTCTCTGACAGCCTCATCTTCAAGAAGGCGCTTGACAAACTGCGCCCTGCCGGCTCAGACTATTGTCTGGAAGCCGCACGGTTGTTTCTGCAGTTAATCCTTTACGGAGAGGTTTAGATGAGTCGGTGCCATTTTCGGCCGGAAAAAAAAATAATAAAAAAAAAATACAAGCCTACTGCGCATGCGCAAAACAGCTTCCAGGAAACAGAGGGGGGATCCGTGTGATGCAACGTTTTAGATCATATGAAACAAAGACGTTTATTTATACAGTGTAGAATTAAGAAAAAACGCTCATCTCTGATACCACCGTAATGTCATCATCATGTCATCATTATCATCATAACTACTGATAATTCACATTTGTGCTTTATCGCAGGTCTTTGTTAGAAAATGTTACCAACTGGGACAAAGACAAACACCAGTCTCCATTTTTTTCTTAGATTTTATTAACATTAATATGAACTTAAGCACAGACACTGGATTTATGGAGCAACCGCAGTGCTAGGACAATTAGGAATAAACATTTATCACCATTTTGTCTGATGGTCGCCTTTTCTAAAAATTTAGTCCACAGGACTTAAGTCTCCCTGATGAGATGAGTCAGCTTCTGGATCTTTGTTTTGGTGGACATGTCCACATATTTGTCTCCAATACTGACAATCATGCCACCCAGGATGGAAGGATCCGACTGCAAGGAGAAAAAGAGATAACAGATTAGTCACAAAAATATGAATATGATTCAGTGAACAGGCACTGTACTGGTTTTAATCATATCAAGGAGATCACTGGTTGTATATTTTTGTATTTCAAGGGCATTGCCACTAAGCTACCTTTGTTTCCAGCTTGATGGTTTCACCCTTTTTAAGAAAGCCGTTCAGAGCCACTTTCAGGTCAGCAAGATTGGCAGCATCCAAGGGCTGAAATGAATAAAGTGTCATTGGTGTTAGCATTATATTCTACACAAAATGCAGTTTTTTAACATAACTTATCCATAAAGCAAATGATACTTGTGTGGTTGAGCCATTTTCAATAATTTCATTGCATGTCCTTCCAGTTTATACCTGAGCTGTAGTGACAGAGCAGAGGACTTCTCCACGGTGCGCACTCATCATCTTGCCAAAAGCGCCAATAACATCACCAGTTAGAGTAAGACGACCATTATCAGCCAAAACATCTGATAAAAAGTGAACAAAAAACATGTTTAAACTATATTCAACAAATCTGTGTGTTTATTCTGGATTGAATACTGACAGATTTGACTAGGGACAAGTGTGTCTATAAAAGTTACTAATACTAGTGATTGATTCAAGTTTCATTTTGATCATTCAAACTAATACAGAGGTATTGTGTAGTGATGCTGCTGGGAAGATGCAATAGAAAGTCTTTTGTAAAGTCATTATTACATATAACATGACAATTTAAGGACAAACAAATTGACTGGTATGAATTACTGTAAGTGACACCATGAGGTCTTCAGTGAGTCATAGCCTAAGAGAGAAAAATTAAGTAAAATATTTTCTAATGCATAAGGTGGTTTCCGTTACTGTCATCTTTTACCTTGACCACCACAAGGGTTTGAGCTACCATCCTCTTACAACTGGCTCCATTAGGCACAACTTGTTTAAAACATCTTCAAACAGTCATCCAAACTTGGATGAAATTAAATGCAATATATTTTCAAACAATATATTTCATCATACCGAAACGTAAGATTAATCCTTCTATATTCACTCGTTGAGCCTATAAAAATGATTAGTTGACTTTAATATAGCGCTCACATCTTATGTCACTCATCTTATGTTTGAAGGATGTTTTTTTTTTCTTGTTAGTCATTTTTATTTTTTGTTAGGTTTTTTTGCTGATTTCTTTTTAAAAGAATGCCAGCTGGTAATAACCCTTCTTAAAAATATTTTCAGGGAAAGCAGAATTTGATTTTTATCATGATATATATATATATATATGTGTATATATATGTGTGTGTGTGTGAGTGTAAACAAATATTCCCATTGTTCAGCAGGTCACATGCATAACTACAAGCGGGAAGTTGAACCTTCTTAAGAACACTCACTGATGAGGTTGACAGTGATGGGGGAAAGTTTGGCCTTGGTGAGAGCATCAGTGAAGGTCTTCTGCTTGATGCTGCGCTTGACATGAGGGTTCATTACAATACCTGCCAGCTTGGGGTCCTTGATCAGGGCCTAAACAAGACGGTAACAAGTTAATTCAAATGTTGAGGAAAATGAAATTACTATTCTAATTATTTTTTGACATCGGTAACTGAAATTGAATTTATACTTTTAAAAAATAAAAAAATACTCACTGAGACTTTCCCCAGCTCCTGCTCCACTTGGTCCAGTTTGTTCTGCTTACTGGCAGCTGAAAACAGAGCTGTGGCATAACGACCCTCCACTCCATACACCTGTATGGGAGGCTAATGGGATACACATACAAAATAATTTAAATTAAAAACAAATAAAACTTCTTAGGAGCCACCAAACAGATTATGATTTATTATGATCGGTGCAGTTCTTTACCTTAACCAGTTTTGATGCAGGTCTGATCACAGACGTGCTAAACTGGCGTGCCTATGAAATAAAAATGACATAAGAAAAAAACAAAAATCCCAACATGTCAAAGCAAAATTAGAGCTGATGAACCGTTGACGCGCTCGGCACCTTTTACGTTAGAAGCTGTTAGCTACTATGCTAACCCGTTAGCAGTCATTCAAGTGCAATGCCTCGTGTGCATCTGTTAAACGATTAGAGTAACTTTTTGATTACCCGCACAAATACAAAGATCAACACGTGCTCTTACGGTACGAAAACATCAACTTTGGTAGGAACGGAAGCATTTAAATCACCAAAACCATCTGAATGTCTTACCTGCTGTCCTAGCATGAATGCTGCCATTTTCTCCTACAGCTGTCCAGAGTAGAACGACCAACAACGCATGCGCTATTGAGAGGAAACCCTGTTGCTGTGGGTAATGTAGTTTTTTAAGCCCAGAGCCTTCTGACAAGTACAGAAAGGTCAACCAAAGTGGAGTATCGATCTTAAATTACCTGAAAGATCATGTTATAGTCCTTCAGTCAACTTAGTAATGTCATGAAAACTTAAAAACTAACTTCACAACTCAAACAAAACATTGGTCTTTTTAAAATAACATGTCATACAACATGTATATGTATATACTCATGAGGAGCTCTTTTCCAACAGCCTATACATCCATTTGACGAGTTTTTGGGAAAATGCCTTTTTGTACCTAGACACTCCACTGGTTTGCATGTTGATACTGCAGTGACTAGGTTCACTACACAGCAAAATGGCATGACAAACAAATTTTTATATATATAATATATTGTTTGTGAAGAAACTGCTCTATTAAGAAAAGCCTAATAATTGAACATTTGGGTAAAGGCTCAATTAACACATTCTATAAGATATAAGAAAGGGTCAATTTGAGAAGAGAGCAAAAATAATGTCAAACCTATCAATTACAATACATAAAGCAAGCTCTCAAAATTCTGTCAAATTTACATTTAAAAAATTATTTTTATTTTTAAATGGTCTTACGTTAACCAATTACTAAAACATATACAAGTT
>JBBDHI010000007.1:21919568-21932245 GCA_037177115.1 Craterocephalus stercusmuscarum
CAAGCTAATAATTTTTAGCCTTTTAAAAAATCGATTTTTGGAAATTTTGAATCGATTCTGAATCTTGATAAACAAGATTCTCGATTCCGATTAAAATAGATTTTTTTCACCACCCCTAGTTTAAAACCAAGAACTGCATCCTTCTGAACCCTTTCTGTTGATGTTGCAGGACGACTCCAGCTGTGTTGTTCTGGCAGTGGATCAATCAGTCTTTTAATGCTATAGTCAACTATACCAACAGGAGCGGTGATGCTCCAATCACAGTCAGGTAGGAAGCTAGCAGCTAGCTTTTTTAAGCCTGCCACACACAGCATTAACCCTATAATTCAGTTTTTTCCTTGATGTGACCGCTGATTCTTTTTTTTTGCAGTCAGCTTGGCACAGCTTATGTGTCTGCCACCACAGGGGCAGTTGCCACTGCTCTAGGATTAAATGCACTAACAAAGGTATCGGTTCATCTAACCCCATTCTGCATCTCATTTGAATGTATTGACCCCAGACTCGCTGATGTGGTGGCGTAAAGTTGGAAGCCTGTTTGTCATTGAGGAGCCATGTTATTTACAGGGTTGTGCTCAGTAATCAGCACGTTGTTGCCCCAGCCTTTTTCTTTTACTTTGTGTTGAACATCCTGCTATGTGGTAGAAAAAAGCCTCGATGTCCAACATGTGAACTGGGCTGACTTCTGTCGGTTGTGTTTGCACCTTCTCCTGTTTTAGCATATTTCACCTCTGATTGGACGGTTTGTTCCATTCGCTGCTGTAGCTGCTGCAAACTGTATCAACATCCCACTGATGAGACAAAGGTAAGGAGTACACGAAACACACATTTACACCCACATAATGGCTTTAAGGCCAAGACGTTTACATGTTAAATCTGCATGCTTTGGTGTTTTTTTTATGTTGTGTTTATGATTATGTGTTTATATAGAGAGGAAACTGATTTAACAAGAAATTCAGCTCTCTAATAGAGACCCTGGTATTTTCCTTCAGAATGGGGAAGTATGATTCAGAATTCATTGCTGTGTCAATGACTAGCCATCATGGCTCAGATTGGACCCAAACCATGATACTCCCGCCACGCTTCACAGATCAGATGACGCTCTTGTGAAGAAGTGATTTGCTTTTTTCAAAGAAATTGCTTTCAATTGAATTTAGAAAAGTTCTATTTTAGTCTCATCTGTACACAAAACTTTTCCTGTTCTGCTCTGGCTTTTCCACATGCTCTTTGGCAAACTGGCGTCTGACACAATGTTGTCTTTTTGGAGAGCAGTGTCTGCGTCTTTGCAGCTGTACCCTGATGCTTGTCTCAGGAATATTAATGTTTTTTTGTTCAAAAGTTACCCTGAGATCCTTTGTGATTATTATCCTGAGGCTAGTAAATTGGTTAATAAACCTTTTCAACGTCATAGATCCTCAGAAATCTCCTTCAATGGTGTCTTGATACAAACGTGTGGTATAATGTCAGACTTTGACTGATTCCCATCCTTTAAATAAAACTGTGCAGCAACTTAAATGATCATCATCCTTTTTATTCTAATTTCAAGCTGAAATTAAACGATTATCCTAGAGGATCGCATACATTTGGGATTCATAGATGTCTTGTATTAGATTATTTTCTTCAAAGAATAATTGACCAAGAGTAGTGGTGTAATCTAGTATCTAATAATCGTCCCTTCACATGTTTTTTGTGAATCAGATGGTATTTTAGGCCATATTTAAGCTTTATTTATCCTTGTTTAGTTAATTTTAAGAATAGTAAGATCCTTTTTTTTACATTAATTGATTAATTGTGCAATAACTTGCTCTTCTTCACTCTTAAATATGTCATGCGCATTTCCAGCCACTGACGAAATGTCAGACTTAAATGTTCCTTAGCTTCTTGCTTCCAATAGTTAAATTTGGGCTTTCTGTTTTTTTGCAGTGTGCATCCCATCTTTCAGCATTTTCACACATTTTTTACATTGTGCATTTATCCTTGAAACTATAAAATCCAATAAAGCCTATTCAAATAAGCATTCCTCTTTTCCCTCAGAGAGCTTCAACATGGCATTCCCATAACAGATGAAAATGACAACAGGTTAGGAGAATCAACAAAAGCTGCGCAGCAGGCCATCTCTCAGGTTGTGGTCTCCAGGATCCTCATGGCCTCTCCAGGAATGGGTACATCAGTCATGTGTCATCACTCCAGTTTAGATACTTCAGCATTGTTTTTTCTGTCCAGCTAACTGCCAATATTGTTTTAGTAATTTGTATTTCGCTTGCTTGCATTAAGTCGGATTTCATTCGTGTCTTTTCAGCAATTCCCCCATTTTTAATGAATCATCTGGAAAAGAAAGCATTTCTCAAGGTAAGACTACTTCTAAATTAGTGGCAACCTTTAAGGCACAAACTGAGACGTGGCCTAAAATGGTGGGATTTTCTTTCTTTTTTTTAAACTAATCACATGATGAAAAGTGCTGATGCCACAGTGGTATTGGAATTCATCGCTGTTTTTGTGTCCCTCAATGGTTTTTCTGCCTGGTCTTTTCAGAAGTTCCCATGGATGAGTGCACCTATTCAAGTCAGCCTGGTGGGATTCTGGTGAGTTGTCAAAGATGGCCCACCTGATAAGCTCTCACGGGGATACTTTTAAAGTCCCATCCTTGTTTCTTACAACTGCAGTATAACATAAAATGAAATAAAAAAGGAATGATTTCAAACTTGGCCACTGAAGTTTCCATGCAGTGAGTGGTGAAAATGTGCTTACAGCTAATCATCGCATTGTGTTGGAGAAAGATCTAATCTCTTGCTTTTACTGACCCCATTCTTTCTTTCTATAAAAGATTATTCACACACAAATGGCACCCCAGTGTTTCACTGGTGCATCCTCCTCCTGACCGAGCTTAGCGTGACCCTCTGAAGTCATGTGCCACATTCCTTTGCTTCAAATGACATGACAGTGATTAGCGGCACATCCTGCCAAACTTATGTCCAGACCTGCTGTGATGCATGTGATTGTGTGTCTGGCTGCACCGAGTTAAGTTTTTGCTTTGGCAATCAACCTGTTTATGTGTTTGGGGCCATATACCGGCATCTTTAATGCATGTTTTTTTTCTTTTTTTTCTCCTTAGCCTGGTGTTTGCTACCCCTCTGTGCTGCGCGTTGTTCCCTCAGAAGAGGTGAGTGGAATCTCTAAACTTGACCCATCAATAACAGTAAGCCTCATCTTCCTCCAGCTGAGTAAATGCAGAGTGTGCAGGATTCTTTTCTGCCTCGGAGGTTACATCACACGCCTACGCTAAATGCGATTGACCCGCCAACCCGTTTCCCCTCCTCTCCCCGATACAGCTCGATGTCAGTCAGCCGCTTGGAGCCGGAGCTGCAGGAGAAAATCCGGGCCAGCCACCCAGACGTGGAGAGGGTGTACTTCAACAAAGGGCTATGAGTGCGCAGCCCCTCATCCAAACTCTGCCGCAACACGGCCACAGGCTCGGCCCTCACCTCTCTGCCAGCTCTCCTCATTCAGTGTGCCAAAGTTAAGTTTTTGTCTCATTTCCGCCATTCAGACGGGCATCCCGAGGACTCCCTCTCTCACTAGTCTCTTTGTAAAGAGATGTTCACTTTTGTCAGTGTGATTGTTGAATTCATAGAGGGTGCTAGGGAAGGGTTTCTCCAACTCGACCGGATAAAAAAAGTTAGCGTTTCTCATTAAAAATGTTTCGTGGCCCTTGTTAGATTTTTTTTTTGTGGTGACTTGTTGATCATATATTGCCACAAACCCTTTGTCATACTTTCCTACTTACCGCTGGCTGGAGTTTACTTATCTGCATTTGACCTGATTTATAATCAGTTTAGCAGTTTTCACATTTTACAAATCTGTACACAAGTTGTTTTTATTGAAGAGATCTACAAACGCCTGCAATTATTTCAGAGTAGTTCAGCTCACTTGAATTGAGTTCAGTTTGCCAAAACAGTAACATTAAAAAAATCTCACTGCGTATCATAGAAACAATACTCAAGGAATCTGCCCTATGACATGTGATGTAATGATGGCGACAGCCACTCATGGGCCAACAAGGTGCTATTTGTCCTAATAATCAGTGTTTCACATATTTATTCTGCTTGCCAGACACTTTATGAACAAATCACTCCTCACCTGAGCATCATCACACGTGCTCTCTGACAGGTTATTAGGTAAAACAGAAGCTATGTTCACTTTTATTTCTATGATGCCAAATCTCAGACAATGTGATTGCTGTAAATTCAATGACTTATAAAAGCACATTTTAAAATTATATAGTTTTCAATCATATTGATTTTGAGGTTTTAACGCACATTTCTAGTTATATTTGACGTAGTGGAAGTGACTGTATTAAACCAGAGCTTTCCCCATCGTGAATTCATTGTTTGTGGACTGGTTTGCAGACTTTTGTTTACTTTTTTTTTTTACATTTCTGTGAGACATTTCAGCCTGGAGAACATGAGGAATGTAGAAACTCCCGGCTAGAAATCTGCAGCAACAGCCTCCTGCCTCGTGTTTCATCATATTTCACAGTGTAGGTTAAAAAAAAAGTACTTAGTTATGTGAGCACAGCATGACAGAGTTCAAGCACGGTGGGCTGATAAAGCAAGTGCAGTCTGATGCAACACTTCTCCCCTCCTCTCATTCTTTGTACTGCAGCAGTTAATATTACTGACAATCTGCTTTGTTTGGACACAGTTGGCATGGAATCGCTTCTGTTCTGCAAGTGTTGTTTAGGATATTTTCAATTCAGGGATATGGATTTAAAAAAAAATGGATGTAAAGACAAAATCTAACAGCAACCAATTGAAATTATGAAGTTTAATATGATTTTAAATGTACTTTTAAGGACCAAATGTGTAAGATTATGTGCTCCGTTTAATGCAGATGTTTACATTTTTTTTTAAATTGACATATAATGAAAGACCTGTAAAACTGATTGAGTTCTGTTGCATCCTTTCCTCATCATGGTGTAATTTCTGTAAGGTGTTAAATGTTTAAAATGCTGTAAATTTCCCATGTGTGTTGCTGTATAAATAACTTTAATTTAGATTGTCTGTTCTTGCAGGAAGACGAGCTGGAGCCGCTCCTCGCCGATTTAAAGTGAAGTTTGTTATTTGTGTTCAAGGTAACTGAATGTAGCATTTTCCTGTTGCAGGTGTTTATGGTGTGTTAGTTTAGAAAAGCACAATATTGTAACACATCAAATGCTGCATATTCTCACAACTTACATCTGCTCAGTTTCCTGATCACAATCATTTCTTTTTCGTGAAATCTTGTGAGGGAAGAAAAACAGGACAAAATCTGGAACTATCCTTTAACATTTAATTGGATTTAATAAAAGCTCATTTCTTTTATGTTGAAAATTTAACAACCTAATAATAGACATGTTCATAAGTTCCACCCTACCAAAACAAATTAAATTTCACTGCAGCCAAGTGATGAATATGAAACTCCAAAAGGAAGAAGTCATTGCTTGCATTAATTCTAAAAGACTATTTTGAAAAGAATGTGACAAAAACTGTATTTGATTGCTTTGCAGTACTCTGGGGGTGATGTAATGTTCGGACTAGATGGATAAAATAAAGTTGATGAATCCATGTACTGGTGTTTGTTTGGTCATATGCATACAGCTCTACGGTACCATCTTCTGGTCAGATGTGGACACAACAGGGCTGCTTTACAAAAGCGTTTTATTCCAAGGCACACAATGTTCAGAAGAACTATGGAAGATATTAAACATGAACTGCACACATATCTGAGCCCTGCAGAAGTCTTCACAAAGCATTACACACAAACATTCGATTGGCAAACCTGCACTCTGCTAGACGAGATCACTGCAGTTTATGATGCTTCACGTGAAAGTGGAAGGATCAACTTATGGGTATTTTTTTAAAATAAAAAAACAAAACAAGATCATAATTTCAGCTAGACATTTTCTGCCAACTTGATCACATAAAATAAAGTCTGGCAGTCTATGTGAGTGATCAAAGTTTACTTGCATTGTATAATGTGAATTTATAAAACAATCTACTTCAGCAGTGTTTGATGCTTAGTAACTTATTTGGCAGATTTGAAAGGGTGCTGCTATGTTTCCTGATTCCCCACCCCCACCTGATTCAAGAGTGTTTCTTTAATCAAATGCATTAGCATTAATCCTATTTAAAAAGCTGAGGAACTAACAAATATGCAGCACTAAAAGAAAATCTTAGGAACAGTAACACCATCTTACCGACTATAACCATAAGTAGCACACGTTTTCATAGCAAAACCTACTTGCAGTAGGTAAATAAAGTAATCCGAGCACGTTATCCATCAATGTAACAAGTTCTGCTTAAATACAAGAGTGAATAATGTTCACATTCATTGACCAAAGGTGCGCAACACAAGACCTTCAGCAGATTTCTTCAGCTGCTTTCAATCATTGACCTTTGTTCCACACTAAATGCACATTCAATCGCAGATCACTTCTGTTCGATGCCATCTTTGGAATGTGTTGGACTTCGCCGAGGTGGCGTGTCTTACTGGCACTTGGGAAATCGACATCTACAGCTCAGTCCGTTATGTTTAGCAAACAATAATGTTTGCTGCGTGTCACAAGGCTTACTGGATTGAGTTTTAACTCTCCCTGTGCTGAGTTACACATTGTGGGAAAATAATAATTGACACTTAAATTGGATTAAAGGATCAAATTTCCACATATTTTCACTTCTTCATATAGGATATAATGAAAAAAAGATAAATAATGACAATATAAATAGTCTAGAGTATAATTACACAACAGTGTATAGAATTTTCCATTTAAGGAAATCCTAAAATAAATCTCTGCGGCGTAGCTCATACAAGGGCCACCGCTGTTTAAATGTCTTTGGACTGATGTTGAAGATTGTAGAAGGCAAACGACTGCAGCAGTAGAGAGAGGATTAAAACTCTGTTTGCTTGGTGCGGACACCTGCTTCGAGGCTCTTCGTGCCGCTGAGCAGAGCGTCAATGGGTTTGTCTAAGAGTGTCCCTGGAGGCTGTCGCCCCAACAAAGGACAGTCTGCAGCTGAAGTGCATGTGATCAGCTGGCTGAGCTAAAAGAGAAAAACAGGCATATATAAGCTTTCTTCAAGTAAACGGTGCTGCCCTGGGGCACCTACAGCTGATGGATGGGACATTATTCAATGTAACCCTTTCATCCCAGCTTGGTCCAGCCTTAAATAAATGCAGTTACAGTCTACCTCTGAATACAAAAGTCTTGGCTGGGAGTGTGAGCTCCACATACTCAGCAGAACTCCTCCTCACACAGCGCCTCCCCCACCAGCAGCGAGTGTTTGTCGGGCTCACTGAGCACTAAGCTATTGAGCGAGTGCTTGTCCGAGCGCAGGGAGTTGATCGAGGCTCGGCTGTAGTTGACAATGCGATCCAGCAAGCTGAGTTTGGGGGAGGGACGACGCATTTCACCCATGCCGATGTGAACGCTGACGTCAGACAGGCTGCCCTGCTTCCTGGTATTGCCAAATCTAGCCTCCAGCTTTTCAGCACTGGGCTTAGTGTAACTACGGAAAGACACAAGGAAAAAGTAAAGAATAAGAAAAAGTGATTAAAGGAGCTATACCGGATATTTAATGAAAAATGGTTTCTACACGGTATATTATGTGGTAAAACGGGTAAGTCCTTATAAATGAATGACTCATTAATTGCGCATATGTACGAGTCCATGCCATTTTAGTTAGCAATAGCGGCTAATTTTTAGCTTCGGCGTGACGCTCTTTCTCCGCCAACGGGGTTAACTTCCGTATCTTGCGGATTTCATCAGCCAGTAAGAGCGTTCCCTTAGGGAATCCTAGCGTCACGCCAAAGCTAAAAATTTGCCGCTATCGCTAACTAAAATGTCCTGGACTCTTACATATGCACAATCAATGAGTCATTCATTTTTATCGACTTACAAGGGGTAAGTCCAACTTCCGCCTTTTTACCACATAACATACCGTGTAGAAACCGTTTTACTTGGAACAATTAAAATAATATCAGGCATAGCTCCTTTAATACACTTGAAAAGGGCACAAAATACTTCAAATTTCATTACCATTTCAGTAGAAGAGAGGACAGAACCACAGAGACGGAGGAGAGCGCCATCGCAGCAGATCCCATCCACGGCTGTAACACCAGGCCGATGGGGAGGAAAACACCTGGGAAAAAGCAACAGTGCTTACAATGACAGGACTGTTGGCAGTCTGGGATGTTCTAACGATTAAAACTGGAAATATTCATCCATGTGCTCACCAGCAGCAATAGGAATTCCAACAAGGTTATAGATGAGAGCAAAAACAAAGTTGATCCTGATCCTCTTGACGGTCTTTTTCGAGAGGTCAATGCTACCAACAACGTCCAACAGGTCGTTCTGCAAACAGTCAAAGCAAGAGGAGCATTTTTGTGATTATTATTCAACTAAAAATGCACCAAAGTCACTTTCCACGATAATTCTCCAATGTTGAACTTTAAGTTTGAACATTTTATGATGAAAACTGGTTTTGTTTTAATCTATTAACATTATTTATTATCGTTTGTTACATTTGGGCTTTTGTGTGTGAAGATACAGTCAGCATTTCCTATTTCTCACTATGTGCATCATCAGTTTCTCTCATCTAACAAAATGAGACATTCTTGGTTCGAAGCTGTCACTCTGAACAAATGACACCTAAACTTTGACCCATGGCGCAGCCGTTCATTATTTTTAAGATCTCTGTCAGACACGCATGACAGTGTTCATGACAACATATAAATTTACTTTTATTCCAATGTGGCATCATCTGCTTTTAGAACTTAATAGACTTTTCTTCATCTCTCCTCCTAATGCATTTTAGGAATTGAGGCATATTTCCAGAAGTGTCAGAGCGTTTCCAGGTAACAGGCAGGAGGAGAGGGGGAGACGTGGTGGCATAAGATAGAAAATGACAAGAGGCTGAGTTTATCCTGTAACGCATCGGCTCGTCTGACTGTGTGATTAAACCAAATTTAAGACTTTCCTGTAATGAAACAGAAACCTGAATTTACAAAAGTCCGTCAAAGTAAAAACATTACCCTGATCAGAACCACATCTGCTGCTTCTATGGCCACATCTGTCCCGGTTCCTATGGCGATGCCCACGTCAGCCATGGCCAGAGCAGGCGAGTCGTTTACGCCATCCCCCACCATGGCAACTCTCTTTCCGGACTGCTGCAGCTGCTCCACTTTGGCCACCTTGTGGGACGGCAGCACCTCAGCGAAAACTTTCCTAATGCCCACCTGGTGGAAAACAACCAGAGACAGACCAGAGGCTCAGAAAAACAACTGGGTTTACATTTATGGCTGAGTAATATGAATATTTAGGCTTACTGAAAGTTTGAGCTGCACTGTTTTATTGAGCAACATCCTTCCCTATTTTTAATTTTCTCTTACTCAGCACTTTTCCTACCTGAGCAGCTATGGCCCGAGCCGTCTTGCTGTTGTCTCCAGTCATCAGGACAACCTCCAGACCCATGTTGGTCAGCGTGTGGACAGCCAACTCGGCCTCAGGTTTCACCGTGTCGGCTATAGCTATCATTGCACACAGCACATCTGCGCGCAAAATTACATTTTAACATGTGCAACAATAAGAACTTGGCTTAAGAGAAAAAATCTAATGTTAAATATTACTACTCACTGTCTACAGCTACAAGTACAGCAGTGCGTCCCCTGCGTTCATGCTCCACCATGGCTTCGTCAACATCGGGGCGGATTTGCAAACAATTCCTTTTCATCCATTCCCTATTGCCAATCAGGACAACATAGGTGGCTGTCTGAACCACACCTGTTCACAACAGAGAGAACACAGAAACGTGAAGGAATCGTGACTTTACTACACCTAGAACTGCTCAGGATTGTAATTTCCTACTTACTGAATGGCTGTGGGTCCATGATGAGTGGATGGGAGCTGGTGGATATGCAGGTGTCGCTGATTTGGATGAGGACGCTGTTGCGCTGGTTGTTGTCCTCACTGTCACTGTCGGCCTGCTTTAATAGATTCTCTGTGTTGCTGACCTGACAGCTGATGCCGCATCCTGGCACTGCTTGGAAGTCTGTGCATGTGCCAAGAGACTCTGTACCGAGCTCCTGCCACGAAAGTAGCAACGGATGTGTACAGTTGAGAAAAATGTCAGTTGTCACTTTTCGCTGTGTTTGTGAATCGGATGTAGAGACCGACCTGTTTACAGTATTTGGTGATAGCTGCTCCCAGAGGGTGCTCACTGTTGTTTTCAGCTGTACCCACAATGGCCAAAAGGCGGGAGCGAGGCATCTTATTCCCCTCCACAACCATCTTGACTTGGACAACCTTCGGAGCGCCGTATGTGATGGTCCCCGTCTTGTCAAAAACCACCGACTGGACCTGCATATATGAGAGCATTGATTTAAAAAATCTGGCTGTTTGGCTGAATCTAGTTGTTTTGCAAACTTAATTAAAGTAACATCTGGAGTAGGCATGTACTGTTGCCCGAGAGCCGCAGTCCTGTAGGTTTCAGATATTTCCCTGTTTCAAATTCATATTCAAATTCAAATTTTATCTATTTATAAAGCACCTTTGAGGCAACTCAGAGTGCTTTACATATCAAGAACAAAGTTTGTATAAAAGAGAATTAAATCAGCCTTCACACAACAAATATAACAATATAATTTCTTTTATACACAAACTCACATACACAATCACACAAAGAAAAGAAAAACGTTTTCTCCCCCCACCAGCCCCCACTCTAGTCTTCCCGAACATAAACTCTAGTCCCTTTTAATTTAAAAAAGGTAGAGACAAAGATATAAATGGGTAAAATCAACATAAACACAAACTTCATCACAAATGATTCAAATCCCTGAGCAGAACTTGATAAACGGTTGGATCCATTCAACTCGACTCAGGTGTGTTAGTACAGGAAAACATCTAAAACCTGCAGGACTGAGGCTCTAAAGGACTGAGCTTGCCTATCCCAAATATAAAATGATCTATTTCACATGATCTTACACCATCACAACAGTATCATCACTACACACCTTGTGCGCCATCTCCAGGGGCTCGCCTCCTTTTATCAAGATGCCATTTTGAGCTCCAACCCCTGTTCCCACCATCACAGCAGTTGGGGTTGCCAAGCCAAGAGAGCAGGGACAGGCGATGCATAACACTGTTATGGAGGCCTGGAAGGCAAATCGGATCACTGCCTCGGTTCTGGAAATGCTTTTGTCGTAACCCTGGGAAGGAAAAAAAGAAGCGTTTTCTTTCCAGCTTGTAGCTATGTTTATATTAAACAGAGGAACAATGACAAAGCTGTGACATGATGTGTTATGCAAGCAAGAATAATATGACTGATTTCCTGTTCTGCTGAGGAACATAACAATGAAAGACATAACACTGAGAGGAACTCACAGGAAAGTACATCTTCACAAGAGAAAAGTCCAAAAACCCGATAATGATCCAGACGATCAGCGTGAGCAGAGATATGCCGACAATGAAGGGTACAAAGTAGCCACTGATCTTATCTGCATATTGCTGGATGGGAGCCTAGAAACAAATAATATGCAAATAATTTAGCACATACAGACCGTTTCTCTTGCAGCCAGTAAAAACAGAGCACATGAATCACCTTCGAAGTCTGAGCCTCCTCCACAAGTTTAACAATCTGAGACAGCGTGGTGTCCAGGCCGACATGAGTGGCACTGACGAGCAGAGACCCATTCTGGTTTATGGACCCCGCAATCACCGAGCTCCCGGGCTTTTTTGTCACAGGCATGGCCTCACCTGGAATCACAAAACAACAGTTAATCTGGAAAAACAACCATAAAAAGGCAACATGAAACTAAATGAGCACACCTTCAGCAAATATTAAAACATGAGAGGCTTCGTGTGCAGGCAGACTTATCAATTTGGCTGTATCATTTTTTATTGCACAGTACAAAAGAAAATATACTTAACCTAAAAGACAACACAAATTGAATCAAAAGTTACATTTTATCATATAGAATAAGTAAATAAATGACATGTTATTGGTGTCATACATAACTTTTATTACGCTTCACTTACCATCTACAAATTATCAGAGCTGATAAAAGCTGCGTTTAACTGTATCAACTCAGCTACTAATGAATGTATTCAAGGCCAAATGAAACATATAACATGAGAGTGCTCTTTTTATTTTGCCACATCATCACCACA
Organism: Craterocephalus stercusmuscarum; assembly: GCA_037177115.1. Lineage (NCBI taxonomy): Eukaryota > Metazoa > Chordata > Actinopteri > Atheriniformes > Atherinidae > Craterocephalus > Craterocephalus stercusmuscarum. The sequence continues at coordinate 21,931,768 of JBBDHI010000007.1, forward strand.
AGAGCTGATATCATTTCCTGAAACACTTTGGAGTTCTCAGTGCAGCTAACCTGTGATGAGAGACTCGTCAGCCATTGAATGTCCTTCGATTACCCTCCCGTCGACTGGAAACTTCCCTCCGGGGACGACTTTCACCACATCACCTCTCTGCACCAGCTCAACATCCACCTGCTCCTCACTGGAACCCACATGAGCAACAAATAGTGGATGTGTAATACTAATAGATGGATCATAGATGCATTGTATTATAATTGGTGTCCTCTGGATAAAAAAACTTTGACAAACACTAGAAACACTTGGCTTTCAGTGTTTCAGTGTCGTTTTGCTGTGTTGTACCTTTTGGTTCGAATGTTAAAGAAGAACTTTGCTTTTTTTAAACCTGGGGTCTGTAGTCATCTTTCATGATAAGGATAGGGCAATTGGCTCTGCGTCTAAGTTCGCCCTAAAAACGTGCTTTTTTTCCACACTGAAGTGCTCT
>JBBDHI010000007.1:21962702-21979172 GCA_037177115.1 Craterocephalus stercusmuscarum
TGAAGTTCATGAATTTTTAGATTTGTTGGATTTTACAAAGCGGTGTCTGTGATTTAATCTTGTGAGAAGTTGTTATTAACAGATATTTTTGATAGGTAAGGAACATTTTTACATTGACAGAGTGTTCAAATATTCCAGGTGTGTTCTCCGTTTAGTGATAAAATGGTTTTGTGTTTTTCAAACAAAACAAAAAAGACAGAAGAAAAGCTTGTGAGGTGTGGCGACTGGCTTTGTCTGTCAGTGAGCAGACAATAAAACATGACAAGTTTGACAAAACTGAACAGTGTTTCAGTTAAATCTGACCGCGGTGTGTTTGAGTGTAAGTGTATTGTCATGTGTTTGATATGGAGATAACAAGAATGTCCCAAAAGATAAGGTCTGTCTGCCATGCTTAGATACAGACACTTCACACCTCTGTGAAAACAAAAGTGGCGATGGGAAATACAGACATGCACCTGAGGAGGTTTGATGAATAAATGTTAAATCGCTCTAATCCGACTGCATTCCACATGGGCCTTTACATGCAAGACTGGCTGACAGATTTAACAGCCCTCTCTCTCCATCTGAGTTGAAACTACTTTTTCCTGCTGCTGTCAGAGAGATGAGCTTCAAGATAGGAGAGAGGAGCGCAGGCCTGAAATTTATTCCCGAGCTTCTTCAGGAACCAGTTGTATACTTCAAAGCCTGTCGATTCTGTTTTAATCCTTACAAGCCCAAAATGAAGGTTTAGCATCCCCACACAGCAAGAACTGAGAAACCCAGAGGAACCTAGTTGCCCTGATTTAACCACTGAATATGTGATTGCGTGAGGCAGAGGCGACCGGTGTCTGCTAACAGCCCCAGAGGGGGTAACGAGCTCCCTGAAGTGTTCAAAATGCTGCAATGAGAGTCCACAATTCAGGCCAACCGGACCCTATCGCAGCTCATACAGACACAAGCACACAGTAATTTATAAACACATGTATGCTATTGGGTTTTACCCCCTATCTGAAGCTTCTTAAGTTACTGGTTAACAACAAACCCTCCAGAGGCTGGGAATTTATCACTGTAGGTGCCTCTTTCATCCTCACATCCACAGAAAATCCACATCCCCTCCTCATTGTCCCACTGTACAATAAAAGGGCTGTAGCAGTAAAAGCACTGAAAATGACAGTGCTTATCCTCCTTTGTGAATTATTCATTTTTCACCAGTATTCAAAAATAGATAACAGCTAACCTTACTGTCTGCGCTGACGCAATACCCAGATGAGGATTTCATCAAATGTGTGCAATGTGATGGTGAGAGATATTGTTGTGAAGCTCTTCAAAAAAGGAATAATCTCCCACACGTTCCGCTATTTCTAAGTCAGAAATTCCCACGGGGTGCTGAAAGGCAGAGGAGGTAAAACACATACACACATGCGTGCCGCACAATCACACAGATCTACGCACACAGCAAGATACGAATCATAAACAGATGTGGAGGTGCTGTTAACCATTTTCGTTTACAAGCGTCACACCGTGAACAGCACAACACTCCTGGCCAAATACCTGCTGTAGATGAAACATGGATTGTTGTTGAGCTTCCTGTCCGACTGGTACCTCCTGAAGTCCTCCCAGGCATCCTTCAGGGCCGTCAGACACAAGATAATACAGATGGGGATCAGTGCTACCTCCGGCTGGAAGGCATTCACCACTGGGATGAAATTCAGAATAGCCAAACCCACGAAATAAATATTGGCCAGACGGTGAAACTGCTCAAAAAGGTTCATGGGGATGAACAACAGAAGCGTGTATTTGGTGGTTTTGATGGCATTTGATGGAAAGAAGCGGTTGGGTTGCTTCCTCTTCTCCAGTCCCTCGTAAGGCAGATTGGACTCCAGGTTGCGGAGGTCCCTCTCCCGTGCCCTCTGACCTTGCAGGGCCTCCCTCACCAGAGCCAGCGGACTCCTCCACTTCATGGTTCTTGCGTTTGTTTTCCTTCCCCTGTCGTTACCAACTTTCCATCCTCTCAAAAGTTAAAGGGACTCTCCTTGGGTATATTTCTCCCACAATGATTCTCTTGAGTGTGTCAGGCCTAAAGCAAGTGACAGCACACCTCTTCTGAGTCCGCCCCCTTGCATTGACAGGTGTGTTTGCATTCCTTCTTCCGGAGCCATTAGAGGAAACAAGCCAGCTAATCACATTCAGAAGTGTAACTGTAAATGCTGAAATGACTCAGAGGATTGTCATGAGTGCTGACATGTCACAGTGAATCAAAAGTCTGTTCTGCTATAGAATTAATTTCTTGCATATAATCTTATTTAATTTGGGTTTTATGTCTTTTCCATCTTATTTTTTGTTATTTCTTTTTAAAGTTACTTTTTAAATGTACTTTAAAGCTTCTTCTGCAACCTGCTGTACTGCTTTTAATGTTTTATGTAAGGCACTTATATTCTATATTATATGTGCTGTACAAATAATCCTCCCTTCCTTTCCATTGTTTTGCCTTGCTTAAAATGAAATAAAATAATGTCATACGGGACAAAAGCCCTAGAATTAGATGTCAATTGCAGAAAAACTGGTGCAGTGGATCATAAAAAGATTCAAAGTGACAACAAAACACTGAGCAGTCTGCTCAGGGCAAATACAAGCCGTATGTGTGCTTCTTATGTGTGAATGCAAGCCACAGCTTTTAAATACTTTGCAATCTGTTTTGTTGCCGCAAAGATGAAAAAGAAAAACAATAATAAAAAGGTTTACTTTATCGTTACATGCAGGAAAATCCGGTTTGCCTCTGCTGTTTTATATGGAGGCCAGAGATCAGCATTATTTTCACGTTGAGAGCTGAGCGTTTAATCTCGCTAATTATGCAAAAACTGTTGTTTTTAATGCATGTATGCAAGGCTGTTTGATAGACTTCAACAAAGCAGCATCTTGCACAGATGGCAAGCATGTAGGATGCTTTCCACTTCCTCATGTTGACATATGTTGTCTTTTCCAAAGCAGGCAGCCAAACCTGTTTAAAAAAGGTCCAGGTTCTACCAGATCAGTCATTTGTTGTGCTTAAATCAAAGATTCAGACATGTTTGCCATGTCAACTCTGAAACTATATGCACCCGGCAAAACACAGACATGATTATTTCTTTTTATGTAGGCAATGCATGAACAATGGCTGATTTATTGATCATCATTTTAAATGGTTTTGCTGTTTTATCCTTGAACAGATGACACAATAGGGTTCCTCTCTCCTGTGCAGCTAAATCTGTTTTTCCATCACATATGTGTATAGGGAGTGGCGTGATGCAACTGTGTCAGACTCACCCTCTCACCCATCCCAGTCAGCTTTTGGTTTGATTGCCAACTTCACAGTGGCACAGCTGTGACTCCACACACACACGTCTAAAGCACACTCTTGGAACTTAAACACGTGCATACACATGACTCCACAGAGCAGAGGTCTGCGCATTGCTAATTACGCCAGTGACACGGAAACACTACAAAGCAGGAAGCATCTGCCTCCCCTCCTCTTTTTACATGTCAACACTAATGCCCCTTTTGAGATGAGTCAAAGGGAAAAAGAAAGAAAAAGGCCAATTTAGCCCAAACCATCTGTCTACTGTAGTGAGGTAATACATCTGTTATGTAGCGATGCAGAGTTGATTTTAACCAGTGCAAGAAGAACAAGGTTACATGTCACGTTACATCAGATTTTACACCAAACTGCCTTTTTAGGTAGTTAGACTTTTTCCTCCCAGAAACGGCACACAAACACAAACATATGCACACACAGCCACAGTCAGCAAACTACAGCTTTAAAGCACTCAAACATGAGCAGTTTCTCTCATCTGAATGTTCCTGCAACAACATCCTCTGTATATTTTAGATCTTTTTTTTTTATTTGAGCCTTGCGACGAACTCTAAATCCTGGATCCTTTATTTTTAATTCACTTAGTTATCAGGCATTTTTGCAGTTATGTCCATGTTCTTTTGGTCCCACATGTTGAAAATCAAACATTAGCTCCACATTAGTTTCTGCTAGAACAAAATCACTTTTTAAATATTAAATATTCTGCGTTTTATGCCATCAAATATTCACTAGCATCCATTTGTGTGGTCAGGTCAGGAGGCGTAGCATAGTGTAGAGTGCAGTAAGTTTGCAGAGAGAGGGGAGGATGCAGCTAGAGGTTGAGGCATGGATGGATTCTTCTCTGTTCTTTTCACTCTGTCTTTCTTTCTTTCTTTTTTTTTTGTAACAGGCCCCTGCAGCCAGAGGGCCACAGTTGAATCCAAAGAGTGCCTCCATAGCGCTGGCTCTCTGAGTTAATGTCCCCTGAGGCCGGGAGGTTGAGCTCAGCCCTGCTCAAACCCCAGCCGAGCCCATTGCAGTCAGCCCAGACCACCACTGCCGCCTTTCGTTCCAGCTCCTCTGGCTCTCCATCCATTATGCAGCCAATAGTCCCCAGCTGCAGCGCTTCCATCTCTGCTCACCCCTACATTCGCCTCTTTCGCTTGCCTACCCATTCCCCGTGTTGGGGTTAGTTGTTTGCTCGCTCATTCGGATACTCAATCAGCCATCAGCTCGCCAGTCAGCAATCAGCCTCACATTCACGCAGGACACATAAAACCGTGACCCATGTACTCTGTGATTGAAGTGATAGACTTAATTGAGTTTTAATTGAATTTAGATACATCTTCATAATTGCTGACAATCATTACACAAGATATTTACAGTCATTATGAAATATTACAATTGGAATTTACAGAAACTTTGTACAAAATATGCCTGACTTCAATGCCTGGATAGTGGGGTCCTTGTTAAGTCGTTTCTGGAGAGCAAAACGTTGACCCAAAAGTCACTGGTGTCTGGAAGTGCTTTAGTTTCAGCAAGTAGATGCTTTTAGAGTCCATTAAAAAAACAAAACGAGAAAAAAAATAGAGAAAAGTCCCAAAAGTACAGTCAGCAAAGTTGTGAATCGTGTTTAATTTTTCCTAAGTTAAATTGCCCTTTTCTTTTTTTTTTCTTTTTTTACTTGACTGAATTGAACATTTGAGCTGTAATTAAACTGCAAAAACAACAACAAAGACCCATTTAAATAGAATAAATCCATAGTATTTACACGATAATGTGAGTATTGATTTATAAAAATGAATTATCTCTTTTTCTTTAAACATGATTTATGTTTATCTACAGTTTTTCAAAACAGAAACCTAATCACAATGGAACGCATCATACTTCTATCATTCAATTCTACTGATAATGATGATTGTGGATTGCCATATTTATGCAGCAACTCTGGTTGCAATGAAACTCAGTTCATCAGGAAAGTTCTTACACCGGCTTCATGTTGCATTAAAGCCACTCTCAGGCTCCAAAGCTCCTTGCATGATGGAAAAAAGTACAGAGTAAAATGTCCTTTTAAACAAAGAAAAAGTACAAACAGTTAAATGGCCTTGATTCTGTCAGCACAGCAAAAGCAAATAATAAACTCAGCAAAAGCATCAGCGTCCACAGTTCTGTTCTCTCACCATATAGCACGTGACCTTTGACAAGAGGGGGACATGTTTTCTTTTTAGAAATGGCATCAGTAAAATCCCGCACGGCTGCTCAGAGAAGAGTGCGCTCCCTGCTGTCCACTTGTTGCCTCCCAGTGATGCTCACACCATCCGCCCAGGTGGGCCATGCTCAAGCCAAAGCTGCAAACTTGAACTGACAGAAAAATCTCAACTAGTAAGACTAAAATGATTTGCGGCCCATCATCATCATCATCATCATCATGGCTGAGATGCAAATGAAATCAAACATAAGCATGCTTTTAAAGGATGTTTTTGATATACAGTAATTATAGGAAAATAGACTATCAAGATGATTCCTTTAAAATCATTTATAAAGCTTTCCTGGATGCAGACAGCTCGGCTACGAAGTAAATAGATACTAAACAAAAGAAATCCTTAAAGTATATGCAAACACAAGCATAAATATTTGATCCACAGAGAGTAAGCTACGAATGACAAATATTAGTGATATATTGAAATTCTGGAACAGGCACCATAACTCACTCTTCTTTTTATTTTTTTTTGAGTGCTTGTCAGTCGTTTTAAGGTGTTTCCCAAATCCTAAAAGAGTCACTGCTGACTGAAGTGGGTGCTGCTGCAGTCCATCTAAAAGTCTTTGCATTCTCCGCACATTGTCTAAAACGAACCAGCTAAAAAAGTCCGCGCAATGTTTTCATCACACATTCTCTCTCTCTCACATCTTCTCTTTCTTGATCTCTACCCCCCACCCCCCTCCCCCCTCCCCCACCCCCGACCCCTTAAATCCCCTCTCTCCCTCCCCACCCTATCCCGCCCCCTCCTTCTTCACATGCCCGACGCAAGCCGGCCGCCGGACTCCGTCAGGTTTAATGGACGTAGTAGAGCCAGTAGACCACGTTGAAGAAGGAGAAGACAGTGGGGAAGATCATCCTGGACCACTTATCGATAGAGTTCACGTCGGACAGGTCTGGGATGTTCACCTTGAGCTGGGAGGCCCGTCTCCGTAGGCGCGACTTCTTCTGGGCATGGCGCTCCAAGGCGCTGTGGCCATAGTTCTGGCGGGCCATGGCTGCTCTGCGGTACTGCAGTGTTGAGCTATCATAGGCCAGCATGGTGTTGCGGGGGTCCCCGGGTGCTCCCAGGCCCCGGGACAGATCCCCGGCGCCGCCCATCTCATTCTTCATCTCCATGGCGCTGAACAGGATGTTGTCGTCGGGGGTCATCTGTGTGAAGGTGCAAAAACAGGTAGAGCCATGAAAAGTCACTGCCAAAGGGAATATGTTTGAAACTAAATCTGACAATTATGATTATTAGAAGCTAAATTACTGTAGCTGTGATGACAATTAAGCGATTGCGTAAGTAAAAATACTGATGACGGGCTAAAATGAGTAATGCAAATGAATCAAAAACTTACTTACAGTGAAGGATAAATTCTAAGCACTTTCAAAGCAATGAACAAATTATTCATCATCTGTCAGTCATATCTGAGTGATAATACAGCCACAAGACTATGAGATAACATTCCTGAAGGAGCACAGTGGACTCCACAAACTAATATTCATGGAGAAACCTTCATTGTCATCTCAGAATTTCAACCAGTGTGGTTAAAATTCTGCCGATTCACAAGACAAACTCAATAAAAAACAAAACAAAGAGAAAGCAAAGGTAGAACAAAAAAATGTGACAGGAGAAGTTGGAGAGAAATAGTAAGGACTTTGCAAAGATGGAGGAGTGGCTAAAAGGTTCAGGGCAGGTCAGGAGAGACGTTGTGAAAGTGAATTCGGATCAACAATTCTTCATCCATAGCCTGACTTCTGAGAAAAAACATCCCTCAAGTCCAATCCCGTCCTGCTGCATAAATTAGCTTGATGTAATTTTTTTCTTTTCTTTTTATTAACTTCTTTTTTTGAAGCGTAGGGCGCTATTCATCAAACTGCAAATCATTTCTTTCTCTAATCTGACGATGATTCTTCTATTTCTTTTGCTTCACTTAGTTTTGAGAGATTTATCAATTGCCTCAGAGATTGTACAGTATTCGTATCTTAATTATACTATCTTAAGAGAAGCTATGAGTGTTTGTCATTTCCCATCAATTCAGATGTACAACTAGAGTTAAGATTAAATCAATGCCTGCAGAAATGAAGCTGCAAAGCCATGTTTGTCAGGAAAATGCATGAAGAGCAAACCAAGAGAGGGAAAAAACACAATGGTGGGAGTGATGATCAAGGTTGCCTTAGAAATCTATAAAAATCAAAGAAATGCACAAGGATTACAGCATTTTCCTCTGATCTAGATTGATTCAGATTGATGACATTGTTAGTTTTGACTTTCAAAACCTCCAGTACCTTATTTCTTTGATCGCCTAGTCCTAATGCGGCATCGTCCACAAAGATGGGATCCCACATCGAGTCATATGCGTCAATTTCCCTCTGTTTCATTCTGGCATACAGAGCATCATCTCTCTGAACTACATTTCCCACCAGCCACTGCAAGCATACAAAATCAGCACTGTTACTTAAGGGAAATCGTAGCTTGCCACACTCAGAAGGAAAGCGTGTTTTATTCATTATCCTTTTGTTTTAGTGCTGCTGTTGTCCTTTCTAACTTTAGCAGCTGAATTAAATTAAAGGAGAAGGCTTTGGCGCCACGGCCACTGATTTTCCAAGGCGCTTTGTCCTTTGGGAGACACAGAAATGTGAGGATAAAGTATTCAAAAACCAGTCATTGCTTCTGCATTCACTCTTTCCGATCTTAGTCTGGGTAGTAGCGTTGACACACAAGTCTAAACCAGTGAAAAATGGAGAGCTAGAGCAGGAGTAAAGAGTGCTGGTACAGGTAAACAAGCATTGATCACAGCATCACATTGGTCTCGAGAAGAGAAGTCAGCTGCACCCACAGAAACAAACACACATATTAACAGACAGCACAGATACTCTGAGAAGAGGTTTCCTGGCGCATGTACCTTGTTGGGGTCGGGTCTCAGCTTTTCATTATTGGCCGTGGCTGCTTTCTCAGCGGCCTTCTTCTGACGCTGGGGACCTTGGCCAAAGAAGATGTAGTTGACGAAAGCATACTCCAGCAGGGCCAGGAAGACGAACACAAAGCAGCCCATCAGGTACATGTCAATAGCCTTCACGTAGGGGATCTTAGGGAGTGTCTCTCGCAAGTGGGTGTTGATTGTGGTCATGGTCAGCACCGTGGTGATTCCTGGAGATCAGTGGAGTTACACGTTTAGAGGGAAAGTCATGTTGTGGTGATTTGATGCCATCCTGAGGTCAGTTTTATCCAGGTGACGCTGATTTTTTTGCACAACCAACATCGCAGTTCTAGAGATGGAATAGCCTGTCTGCACAACAATGCTCATGATGCTCCCCACTTTCAGAAAATTAATTCTCCAATGTTTGATAAGTTTGTAACTTCCCCTCTTCTCTGCCACAAGCAGATTTGTTCTTATATGCAGCAAATGTTTTACACCTCTTTGCTTTGAATCGTGGAACATTAGCTAGATGGTCACTTCCATATTAGAGAGAGGGTGAAGCAAAAGTGTGGTCATCAAAAGCTGAAAGTATGTATCACTGAGATGGACAATTAATTTATGACTTAATTTCAGAAGGATAAACAGCACTCTGTAGATAATAACCATGGAATTTGTGTTAAAATATATATTGAGTTGGTAATTTGTGAGAGAAATTAACGTTTGTTGACTCTATTCAAGTCGGTCAGAGCTTATTGGATGACAATGGAAATGAGTGAAAACAGATGTCTTGTTTCAAAATTTTGCAGGAACTCTAAAAAACTGAGATCAGGTGAAAAACCTACAAAGGACTGCATGTGCTCGTGTATGAGCGCTCATATCCAAAATCTACATTATAGAGTATGTAGTTATATCAAACAGACACGCCTGAAAGAACGAGTCACCATATGGATAAAAATGCCGATCAAAACCTCCTGAGACTACAAATGTGTATGTTAGGTAAGGTGGGTTATGAATAACCACGCATTCATGTGGACACAACACAACACCCCTATATAAAGAGCTTCACATTGCCACTCTAAACATCTGCCTTCATCACAGAACAATTCACCTGCTTTCTTTCCTCTTTTTTTGTGTATTGTGTTTGATGCATTACTCATCTGCCTGCACAATCTGCATTTGGTCAGATTCACACGTATTATAAATAACCCAGTAGCCAGCAGCAGCACTGTAGCATGGAGCCTCAGCTTTCACTGGCTGCACTCACTCGCTGCACATTCTCAGGATGCTGAGAGCGTCTTAAAAATCCCCCTCCTAGCAGCCACATCTCAGCCTCTAACCTGCTTGTGCTGGTATAAAAACATTAAGTTGCATTTAACCAGTTGATGCCACCTTGTATCAAGCAGTGATGTGGCTGATAAGTGGGGCTTTTCGGCCACTGAGAGGCTCTATCAGACAGACAGGCAGAGGGAAAGACAGCGTACTTCAAGGTCAGGCTGCAGCGCTTCTCGCTCTGCATGAGTCATGCATATAGTCATCTCTGAAAAACAGACATTTAGCCAGGCAGCCTATCACACACTGCTATCACTCACATGCTTAGAGCTAATGAAAAAAAAAAAAAAAGTAAATGCTAGGGAAAATAGAGTCAACACGTCAGGCTCATTATAAACACAATAGTGCAAAGACTTAGTAGGTTGAAGTACAAAAGGCGTAATTTATGTTAAATGTTATTTTTCATGGTCTGTTATCATTTCGCTTCGGGTCATTGTTGAGCAGAGACGAGGCGATCCTACCCAGGGCCACTCTGGCAGCCGATGCATCGTAGTTGATCCAGAAGGAGACCCAGGAGAGGATGGTAATCAGGATGGAAGGCATGTATGTCTGCAGGATGAAGTAACCGATGTTCCTCTTCAGTTTGAAGCTGAGAGACAGGCGGGGGTAGGAACCTGAAAAAGGCACAGGGAAAGAGATAGAATTTCCTCTGTGGTGCCAGCTGTGTTTTTTGTTGTTTTTTTTACACTAAGGACTCTGTAGTACATATGCATGAGACAAATATTATTTCTGTGAATTTACAAGTCAAAAATAACAAAGCAATCAATGCAGATACAATCCTGAAGCTCAAAATGAAAGAGATGTGATTGCTGTGGTTTGTACCTGTGGAGAAGACAACGTTCTTGGAGATGAGCTTGTAGTCTACAATGGAGAACTGTGGCAACTCTATCCTGTCAACCCCAGAAACAGCGCCATCTCCACCTCTCCAGTAAAACTCAATATCATCTGTGGTGTACCCATCTACAGAGAAGAGAGGCAGGACACTCATTATCATCATCCAATAATGGGAGTAATACATCACAGCGCTGTGTAGTAATGGTAAATGTCAGCTTCTGTAGTTTTGTCTCTGTTCGCCGATTCTCTACAATTATTCCCACCAGTTTATAGAGCATTAAATCTGAGGCAGCACAAGACGAATAAGAAGTTTGGGGGAAAAGAAAATGAAAAATAATAATGCCATGTTTGCTTGGGAAATACCATAGTTATGGCATTTCAGTTGTATAAAAAGATCCAGACACTTACTTCTTAGTGCTTGAAGTTAAGGGGGAAAAAAATTTAACTTTAAAGAGATGTTGCAGTTTAATGGTTTACAAACCATTGCATACACACATTTAATATTAATATTGTAAAACTATAAATACACAGTACTGCCTTGCATGGGGTTAACAATAAAATTCCTTTTAAAACTTCCTTTTTAAAAACTTCTTTACATCTTTGAACAAGCCAAGACTGCAGCTCAATCACAAAAATTCACCATAAAATGTGCCCACATGTTCACTGTGAGGGATCACTGGCATCATAGCTGCTGAATAATGACTTTAACTCTGACAGGGAAACCATAACTCTCTTACAATAGTGATGATGTTTTGGTGTTTCCAAAAAATCAATTATTCAGAAAAATCTAATACAGGCAACAAAAGCTGCAATAAAAAATGAACACAAGTAACTCTGAGAGAATGTTTGAATCAGGAACTAGCATTTTTCCCTGTGAATTGGTGGAAAGCAGTTGTGCTGCAGTCGGTGCACGGGTGTGTTGCAGCCCGCCTGTCTCTGACATGAGCAGCATCACCGCCACACACAGGAACCATCTCCCCGCTCCGATTTCTACTTTGCCTGCCTCACACTCAAAATAGAGGCGGTGACCTATTCAGATGTGATGAATAATTAAACGCCAAGGCTTTGATTTTATAAAAATTAACACAAAATTCTTTGTTGCTAAGGCACTGACATTCAAGGTGAAGTTAGTCATGGTGTTCATGTTGGGTTGTTATTGGTTAGACAGGCAGCCAGCTTCACCCGAAGGCCTTTTTCACAGCAGACATTTTGATTTGTCATAGCAGGAGAAGCACAGGTGTTACTAATAATATCACCAGTGGCTTTTGTCTGCAGGATCTTGCATGCACCAAAGCAGGGGCTATTCATTTTATTATTAATAACTGTCCTTTATCTGCGACGATGTGTCTAAGTGTGGTGAAAATAACCTTTTCTCTCTCTTGTGTTGTCTGATTTAGCATCACACACAGATGTAATAATAGAGCACAAATATACAGTTTTTAATTATGCAGAAAAAAAGGCTCCCAAACAGCTGGGCCCCGTAGCTCGTGGCCAGCATTACTCAAACAGGAGTAAATTATGCATTTGTTGAGGTTTGCAGCTGAGCAACACATTTGGCGTTCTAGTGAGTGTTCTCAGCAGCAGGACAGCGTATGTGGGATAGACTCAAAATAAACCACTGCATTCATGATAATAAAGGAACACGTCAACTGGTGCAGGAGTGTGGCTTGCTGGGGGGGGGTTCATCTGAAGCACCGTTTTAGCAGAAACAATTCTTTGCCGGTTTTGATCTTTTCCTTTGTTGAAAATTGCTGCACTCCTTACCAGGTTGAAATAAAAGACACACGTTGAACACTGTCACACAGAGAGTGGCGGATGCTGAAACTGCTCACCAGCAGATGCTGTAAGCGCTCCCTCCAGCCTTATGCAAGCCCGCATTACCCCCAATTAGGGCAGCATGCTGCTGTTTTGATGTCAGCTATGGCAGCGTAGGATCAGAGGGGTGTCCGGGTACACTTTATAGCTTGTAAATAAAGGTTTGGCCAGTTCTGAGGCCCATTAACTGGAGTCATTTGTTGGAAAGTTGTCAGTTTGTGACACCACTGCACACTTCTTGTGCTGTTATTTGAGTCTTACAAATCGAAGAAAGACGGGGCAGTGTTAGCAAAGATACGCATTCATGTGTCAGTGCATATTTGCATGTGTGAAATGGATGTTTAGAAATTAAATTTAGAAATTAATTATCTCCCTTTGCAGCCCAGCATGTGAGACCAGTGGCCTGAGCCGCTGTAGCAAGCTGCTGATGCATTGGGGGATCTTGAGTTTTAAGACTTATGTCTGTTAAAAATGCATCAAGTTTATCAAGGGAAGTGAGAGTTCTCTATGCTCATTAGTCTGAATAAAATAGCATGCTCTGGCATGAAGAGATTCCAACGTTAAAACCGTTGCCAGTTAATCCATATGAGAGCAGATACTGCCTGGTGATCAAAACTGGAGCTGTGCGTGTGAGTGTGTGTGAGTGTGTGCATTTTGTAGGGCTGCCTGAGAGAGGAGGAGAAAAAAAGAGCATATGAGTGATGGGGAGAGAGATAAAAAGGATGGGAGAAAAAAAAGAAGAGGATGAAACTGTGCAAAGAAAGGAGATGAGAAACGGAAAGAGAGAGAGATGGGGGGAGAGATGGTGAACATAATGAAGCGGTGAAGGGCGGTTCTGACCCGCGCTGTTCTTGTGCTACTTTGTGCTGCTGGCAATAGTGTGATCAAACCCGGAAAGACTGAGCCCTACACCGCATTCCAGCACCATAAACCTTCCCCTCTGGGACCCAGATAAAACACGTGGAGGACCTCGTCTTTCTCTCTCATGTTCTCCCTCGCCCCCCTCCACTCGAGAGCACTGGATCACGTACAATTACAAACTCCATGTGAAATGAGCTCTTTGTACTGTACAAACACGGAGAGGCAGTTTCAGGAGAAAGCTGCACATAACATCGAGGATCAGCACAACCCTGAAACACTGAACCTAATCGGGCTCCACTGCGCTTTGAGAAGCCACTGCAGTTGGAGTTGAATTAATTAGGCTGGATGTTATCAGTCACTGAGCCATTAGTGATGTTCCTCTTCTTGATGCATATCTCCGGACATCTCATCAGTCTTTCTCAGCATTTAACATCCAGTCTTATCAACCTCAGTTCTACCTTAGTGCCGCTGGGAAAGCAGCGCCGCATTTGCATGTGGGATCTGTTTAATTCTACATCTACATGTAGGTGTGAGCGCTGGTTGTCAGGGACAACGGTACTTACAGCTTTCAATCTCCAGGGTGCAGTTTTGCTCATCAAGAGGGTAGCGGCGCAGGTCCATCATGCACGCTGCCGTTGTGGTGATCCTATAAGCAGAGTGAGGATGGATATAGTATTATTCACAGAGCTGGTCCGGGCAGCCATGAGTGGCTGGGCTAATTTCACATGACCTTCATCTCAGAGTGTGATGAAGACCTCACAGCTGGATGAAGCGAAAGCTGTGTAATGTAAAAGGGGATCGAACACCCAATCATTCCTTTCAAAACTAGATAAAACATGTTATTAAATATAAATACTAAAATTAGATGCTGTTTGCATCTTACAAGGGAATTGTCAGAGACTCTAACAATGATGATGTTATAAATGGACAAAAGCTTTTCTTTTGTTGTTCTTTTGTAAATCTACAAAAGATTAACTCTCTCATTTCCACATAGGAAGAGCGACAAAGTTTCTGTTAGGATTTCTTTTACCTAATGCATCAATGTGTTGTTTTTAGTGCATTTCTAATAAATCCCTGGAGGATGTGCACCAGAGCACAAGACAACTCAGGCTCTTGTATGTGCTTCGTCTTCTGTGATCATGTCATGGACATATATTATTCAGTGATATGAAAAGCAGAATAAGCTACCTTGGCTGGCTTAACTCAACACGGGGATCAACCTAAAGTCAGGCCTGTACAGTTTAAATTCATGTTAAAATAGTAATTAAACATTTTGCAATTCATAGTCAGCTCCGACTGATACATCGGGGGATTGCCAACCATCAAAATGGATATAATATCTATCAGAGTCAGTCGCAAAAACCTGCTAGCTAGCCCATGATGATGACTGATGTTAGCCAACATTAGCTAGTATTAACGATTAAAAGTTTAGAGTTGTGGGAAAGTCATGTCTTGTGGAAAGTCAACATATCTCATTAGTTTACTTTAAAAAAATGCAAGTGATTTTATAAATATCTTTTTCAATAAAAGACCCACACTTTTATAAAAAGAAATGGAACTGTTTATCATTATGCCCCATATTTGATTATGTATATAACAATAGTCTATATTGCACACACTGCCTGATGGTATGCCCTTGCCTTCAGCCCAGTTTATTGTGGCTTTAATACTCTTATAATCCTTTCAGCACTTTTTTATGCACATGAGTAAGTTTTGATGGTTGGAAGAACGAAGATGCACAATATAACTTTCCACCTTAAAACTGTGAATTCCTGACTCGTGTGATGGCACAGTGACATAGCTGTCGCTGCCCAGCGGTTTCCCAAGGCTGACAAACCACAGTTTACAACTTTTGCTTCTGGGACGCCTTGTCATGTCACAGCTGAGTTTTGCTTCCCACACCACGTTGCACGCTAGCAAGTGGAACACAGCAGCCGTTATGAGCATGCACAGTGGCTGATTCAGCAAATAAATTATCGGAGGAACAGGAGAAAAGAGAAAAAGGTACAGAGCAAGAGATAAAACACAAGGGAACGTCAAAGGTCCACAGTACAGGTAGGATGCAAGATGGATGCACACAGAACTGAAGTAAACAAAATCACAAGTGAACACAAAATCTTTCATTTCTTACAGCATGGTATGTTTTGATTTCCCCACCATGCAAAAAGAACATGGCCATTTAATCTTATGTTACAGCAGAATTTTACAATCTCTGTTTTGCAAAATTTACCAGATAATGAGGAAAATTGGCTGATTAGATGCAAATCACAAGAATAGCATTCTGTGTAGTAACGTACTAGGAACTGTTTTCTTTGATCCCATAAAGAGATCAAAACAAAGAGGGGTTCAACCTCTGGTCACACAACCCTGTATTAAAAAGCAGCCATGTCCGACAGGTTTGCTTAGAGCGACGCACTTCCTGTTACACATGACAAGTTGGCCAGAGCTAAGATGGGCTGGCACCCGGCCGTGCCAAGGCCCCCAGGCTGTCTGAGAGACCGGACACACAGTTTAACTACAGAGACTAAATCTAGCATACTCCAACTTGTAAGTCAAACCCACACACACCGTCAAACACACAGATGGATATAAAACACGATAGCATCACGCAGCCATTAATAATAATAAGAGCCTGTGGGAAAAATCCCAGTATAGAAAGAAGTTTTAGTAACAACCGCGGGTTTTCTCTGTCAAAAACAGTTATTGTCATTTCATCAGTTTATGGCTTTAATTCTCCATTTATATGACACTTGAAATCGTTTGAGCAATCACTAGTAATATTTTTTATGTAATCATCCAAGGGTCTTTTTTAAAATTATTGTAAGAAAAAAAAAAAAAGAAAGTGGAATGTGTCCATATAAGACAATTGAATGTGTTTTATATCAATAGTGAAATCTTTTCTCTTTTTTTTTTTACATCTACATAAATAATTATAGCTCCCAGCACTCATATTTTGGGTATAATTAATTTGTTAAGTTTGTTTTGTTAAAGCCAAAAGATTGAGAGCATAATATTCATTTTTATTAGGGATGCTCCGATCATACTTTTAGCCACCGATACCGATACCGATCACCCTTGAGTGCTGATCACTACCGATCACCGATACCGATCACATTGCTGTGATTTTTTATTTAAAATTAAATTTTTAATTATATTCAGTT